>ML276214.1:56069-167471 GCA_005239495.1 Nicotiana undulata
TGAAAACCTTTAAATCGTGATTTTTATATTGAAAACCTTAAGATGATAATTGATTTGAAAATAGGGAAGGGAATTCTTCCTTGAACAAAATTTTATGAATGTGTATATATATATATATATATATATTTGTAAAGAGGAAACCCTTAAGCATAGTTCCTTAAAAATATGAAATGTTCAAATATACTTTTTCCAAATACTGCTTTTCAAATATCATTTGTTCAAATATGTTTTCCCAAATACTGCTCATTCAAATATCATTTTCCCGCGAGGCAAATACTTTTCAAATATACTTTCAAAATAGAAATCCTTCGGACCTAACTTTTCTTGGAGAAAATTGCCTTTCAGCTATACATTTCAATATATGTATATGTGTATATATGTATACTTGTCAAAACGCAGTGCAGAGGGAAAGATCTCAGGTCTCGGTCCGCAGTCCCAATGTAAATATGCTATGCAGTATAGGGGAAAGATCATAGGTCTCGGCCCACAGTCCCACTGTAAATATGCGATGCAGTACAAGGGAAAGATCACATGTCTCAGCCCGCAGTCCCACTGTAAATATGCAATGAAATATAGGGGAAAGATCATAGGTCTCAGCCCGCAGTCCCACTGTAAATATGCTATGCAGTACAGGGGAAAGATCACAGGTCTCAGCCCGCAGTCCCACTGTAAATATGCAATGAAATACAGGGGAAAGATCAAAGGTATCGGCCCGCAGTCCCACTGTAAATATGAAATGCAGCGCAGGGGAAAGATCACAGGTCTCAGCCCGCAGTCCCACTGTAAATATGAAGTGCAACGCAGGGGAAAGATCACAAGTCTCGGCCCGCAGTCCCATTGTAAATATGAAATGCAGCGCAGGGTAAAGATCACAGGTCTCGGCCCGCAGTCCCACTGTAAATATGATATGCAACGCAAGGGAAAGATCACAGGTCTCGGCCCGCAGTCCCACTGTAAGTATGAAATGCAGCGCAGCAGAGAGAACGCAACCATAGCACAGCACAAACAACAAGGCAAAAATGCAGGGTACGACGAGCAGTTCAACACGAGAACTTAAACCATAATAGTGGCAGAAACTCACTCATGAAAAAAAACCACTGAAGAGAAAATCAAGCAAAGGGAAAACAGCTATAACCAATCTCGCCTAATAATTTACTTCACGGAATAATCTCAGCTTAAGAAAATATTCAACAATAGGAGGTACCAAGGAAATACCGCCAATATGGGTGATGGTCAACTATACCTGAGTAATATTTAAGGCAAATCATGTAATCATCATGTACGACTCAAGGGCGTGCTTGACACCAATCCTATATATATTCCAATTCTCGGTAACAATTATATGTCTAGATTATACTAATTCTAATTAATTAGGCACCTTGTGAAGAAAATATAGTATACGATAAGGAAGGGAGATATTCAGTTAAGTCAATCAAGATCAAATAATCAGAAAGAGGGGAAAGTCGAAAGCAAGAAAATCTAATTCAAACAGGAGAAGATGAAACTGGCAACCAGGAAACTCAACCATAACAGTTACCACTTTATACGCATGAGATATAGGAACCTAGGAATCCTAAAAGGCCAACCTATTTGCAAATAAGTCCGAGTACGCACTCGTCACCTCAAAATTCCATGCAAGGGAGGTTGCAATGGCTTGAACCGTGTCTCAGTCGTCGGCTCATCTAAATTTCTTAAAATATATATATTATGTCCTACGAAAGTGTGCATGCTTGATTTCATAAAATAGCTCTGTTCAGCAAACGCTACCCCGATGATATGCACAAGATCATCAGACCAAGCCGAGCAAGGTAAGTAGAGCCAGCGGGGATACGAACCAAACTTTCCCATTTACAGAACTCACGATTTTTCTTTGGATGCAAGAACAAAGAATAAACGCTCAGAGAAGTCACAAATCTCCACACAGTTGCAAAAGCCAAAATATTTGGTCGCCAAAGAACGAGCACGAAACCATCGCACATGCCGACATTTGCTATCAGCACAATGCTCCGTAGTCACAATGCCCACAACAGTCGCAATATCAAAGCCCGTTGCCAGCTAAGAAATTCTACTATCATTTATTATATAATAATCTTGAATGAGGTTAAGCTCTACCACCATTTGCATAAGGCTAATCTTACGCCTTTCCATTTGCATAAGGCTAATCTTCTGCCTCCATTTGCATAAGGCTAAGCTCTGCCTTCATTTGCATGAGACTAAGCTCTGTCTCCATCTGTCTGAGGTTAAGCTCTACCTCCATTTGCATAAGCCTAATCTTCTGCTTTCCCTTGCATAAGGCTAATTTCTACCTCCGTCTGCATAAGGATAAGCTCTGCCTTCATTTGCATGAGACTAAGCTATGTCTCCATCTACATGAGGTTAAGCTCCACCTCCATTTGCATAAGGCTAATCTTCTACCTTCCCTTGCATAAGGCTACTCTCTGCCTTCATATCTGCAAAAGGTTAAGCTCTGCCTCCATTTGCATGAGACTAAGCTTTACCTCCATCTGCATGAGGTTAAGCTCTACCTCCATCTGCATAAGGCTAATCTTCTGCCTTCAATTTGCATAAGGCTAAGCTCTGCCTTCATTTGCATTAGACTAAGCTCTGTCTCCATATGCATTAGGTTAAGCTCTACCTCCATCTACATAAGGCCAATCTTCTAGCTTCCCTTTCATAAGACTAATATTCTGCCTTCCATTTGCATAAGGCTGCTCTCTGACTTCCTACCCTGCATGAGGCTAAGCTCTGCCTCCAATTTACTTTTTCATCGAGACTAAGCGCTGTCTCTCAAGCATTATTTACTTCTCTTCTCTGTCGGGCTAAGCTCTGCCCTCCATTTCCCAAGACTAAGCTCTGTCTTGTGGAAGTCATATTATTTCATCTCATGGGCTAAAATATCGCCAACCTGTCCAAAGGCGTCATAGTTCAGAGGCATTATCTTCATGGCCCGAGAACATCATGTCATGGCCTGAGGATCTCTCTCAATTTTGCATATCATTATTCAAAGGCGTTATAGTTCATAGGCACTACCTTCATGGCCCGAGAACATCATTTCATGGCCTGCGAATCCCTCATCAAACAATTCATGGCCTAGGAAATCACGGTCTCAAGACGCCATCCTTAACCGTCCAAAGACAACATTCATAGTCCAACGGGAACATGCATCATGTTTAAGTTTATGTACAATATACGCTTGTATTGCTTTTATTTGCAGGTAACCCGGCGAGCGACGGCTATCCTAGGTGGAGCGATCCCTCTCTAGTCCTCCCAGCCATATCAAACCTAACCTCTTCCGTAAAATCGTTCATTCATCCAGCCCTCGATGTTGTGTCAGTTATTGTGATGATTTCATCTGTATACCTCGTCGATGGATCCGGAACTACATATAGTCTTATTCCTGTAAAACCAGGGATATGTAGGCAGCTCAGAAGCCAGGGTGCGGCCTAAATCTCTCGAACCATTTCGCTCGGTCAAAATTGGCCATCATATCTTTACCCGACAAACTCTTTCATCCTTTTCGGGTAAAGAGGGGCAGTTGTTGATACCCAATTTTTCCCAAAAATATTTGTAATTGCACATATATATCATTTTCTACAATTTCCCTATATTTTTATTAATTTATTCAGTATTTTATTTCCAATAAATAATTATAATTGCATCACAAATAATTTCTAAAGCATTTCTTGATTTAATGTATTATTTTTTGGTCCTATAAAGACCAAATCATTTCATAATTAGCCAAATTGGCACCTTTGACTATAATTGCAATAACTTTATAATTATACTAAATAATCATTTGTATTTTTTAAATACTAATAAATATTTTTAAATTATTTTCTACGTATAAAATTCATTTTTATAATTAACAGCTATTTTTGTAAATTGTTTTAATTAATTTACATTGGGTAGCCACTTTCATTTCAATTATGGCCAAATAAACCAGACCCAAGTTTGATTAAAACGACCCAAATACCCCAGGCCCAATACCTTGTCCTACCCGACCCAATCCATTGTCCAATCTGGACCGTTGATCAATTTTAATCAACGATCCAGATCTCCCCTTTCCTTAATTTACCCTAGAGACTACCACGTTCCTCCTCATTTCTCTATTCTCTCCGGTGTTACACATCTCTCTCGTCTCTCAAACTCTCTATGCTAAAACCTAAAGCTCTCACCGGCCGTCGACTTGCTGGTAACTATGGTGGTCTCACCACCATCCCAGCCCCCATGGCTCCTTCCTATGCCAGGTTACTGCTGCCTTGAGGTTCTCAAAGAAACCAGAAGGCGATTCAACTAAACCCCCATGGTTTTTTCCTGTCATTATCAAGCCGATCTTGGCCGTCCGAGTAAGATCTTGTCATCTCCAGCTAGAACCTGTGGTTTCTAAATCGATTCTTTTTCTCTTTGGGTTATCTCTCAGAAACCCTAACTATTAGCTCTTGATTCCTTAGATCTATGATAGATCTGGCTATATTCTGAGTTATTTTGCTATTTTTCCTAAAGGTTTTCCGATTTTTCTAAAACAACTCTTCATCTTCAAACTAGGGTTCTTAACCCCTTCTCCAAAATGGTTTTTCCTTCTGATTTTAGTATTATTCTATGATTTTCGTTATGTTTAAATGTTTTTTTAAGTTTTTCTCTTTTTATCTGAGTTATTATGTTAAACCCCTAAATTTTTAGTCTTGATCCAGGGTTTTTGAGCTTGTTTTTGATAATATGTTCGCCTAATCTGTATGTGTACTTGTTTTTCATGAACAATCCTGTGTTGTTGTGACCCTTATCCTATTTTGACTTATTAGGGTTTCTGACTCTTGCTCTTCTAGCATATGTTGTGTTTATCTTGCTTGTTCTCAAAATTTTTGTGGTAATTCCTCTAATTGGTACTATTTCCTAGTTGAATACCCTATTCAAAGTGATTTTTACTTTGCTATGATGATTAGGATTGCTGAGTTTACCCATATATTGTGATTGCCTCGTTTATTTGCAGCAATTTGTGTTACTGCCTCTCATAAGTACCATCTCTTAGTTTGAATCTCTGAGTTCATATGATTTATACCCTATTGTTTTCAGTAGGGTTTCTGATTTCCTGTTTCTCCCTGCCTTTATCATGTTTGTCCCGTTCATTTGTGATACTTTCCTTTAATTGATATTGATTTCCTGTAATTGATACCTCACTCATCTCTTATGATGATTTCCTTACTGATTTCCATCCTTTAAGTTATTTCTTGCCTTATTTTTGTGGTCGATTATGTTGTCAAACTAATTCAGATGTATTTTCCTTAATTAGAATTTTTGAACCTGACCTTAATTATATGCTCTATACCTGTACTATACTTATGATATTTCCTTATATGTGATATCCAGCCTTACATGGTTTCCTTCCTTATTTATCTGCCTATCATTTGAGCTTAAATCCTTTATTAAAGGGAGTACTTACACTGATTTAATTCTAATTGGTACATAGTTCCACAATTACTGTTGAACTATGATCCTTGCCTTATTTGCTACCGGTTTTCAAACTATAAATACACTGCTCTTTCATTAACACAGACATACGAACACATTGGGTTAAAAACTCTTTCTCTTACACAAAAAACTCTCTCATGTCTCTCTTTTCTCTAGTTACTTGTTAGTCAGCTGCCTGTAAGCCAAGGCTGATTACTATACTTCTGGTTCTTCCTTCTGTGTATACTATCTTCTATACTGGTATGTCTTGATTTCAATTCGAGTTTCAAAAACAACATGTTTCTTTTACTACTTCAATTCATCCAGTTTTTAGTCTATTTTTACTTGTGGTTTTGTTGTTCAGTTTGCAACTAATATGTCTACTTTACTGCTTTATCAGGATGCTTATGAAATGTTATACTCCCCCCCCCCCTCTTATGTGGTATGTCTCAATGTACCTTGTTCCCTTGTATGCTTAATTAGTTTTAGAAATAACCTGTCTTTGGCAAGACAACTTAAACCTTAAGTTACTTGGTTCCGTGTTAATTTTGCAGTTCATGTTGTACTTTAACCCCCTTAGTATATTGTTAATTATGTACTTAGGTACTCCTATAACTATGTGTTTACCTATGTGCTCTATGTGTACCCGGCCCCCATTACCCCTGTATGAAGATTGGTGTTGTTGAACCTGCCTTGGTTCTGTGTTCCTTGGTTGTGTCTGAATCTGTTTTGGGTGCTTTATTTGGTCTGTTGCGTATTACCCTACTCTCTTTTCAAAAGTTGTTCTATGACACAACTATGTTGCTTTACAAAACTATTTCAAAGAAGTCTCTTTTCAAACTGTTTTCCTACTCAAATCTTTTCAAAACTATGTCAAACACTCTCACTCTACTCTTAGACCTTTAAGTTCTGCCCCTCTAATGTGTGACTGCTTAGGATCCCTATGAGATCCCTCTGAACTCTGATGCAATAGAGTTGGCTCTTTCACACTGCACTTACTCCATTATGGCTATGAAATCTTGGTGTGAGAACTGCCCAGGATCCCTTGAGGTCCTTAGGGAACTCTGACACACTCGGATATTGAGAAAGGCTATGAAACAATCTGGCATTTGAAATTATGGAAATCTGGGCCTATTTTCAGGCTCCCTGTAGTGTAACTTCTTATTTTTCCTTATCTACTTCTGTAATTCATTCAATATTGGTTTGTAATAACTATTGTAAACAAATATTGGGGATGTATAGTGAAAAGGGAAGGACAGATATATAGGTTATCTATATCAAGGGTAGAAACCATGCTTTAGGTTTACATTTTCCTATATGCGCATTAGAATCCATGTTTAGGACCAATACATGCAAGCATATCATGCATTAGATACCATGATCCTAGGTTTCATGTATATTGTTTTCAGCATCTCATTTTGACACTATCACTATCACTTAGAAATCCTGCCTCTAGGATAAATGACAACATTAATGTAAAAAGTGTTACTTATGCAATCATGTTTAATCATTATGTAACCTGTTGTGCACTTAGAAATCCTGCTTTAGGAATTCTGCATATAAATAATTCTGCATTTTACGTGTGTGTTAGATACCATGTTTTAGGATCTTACTCATACTCGCTCATTTACACCTAGTTAAACTACTGATGCATGAAAGGGATATAAAACAGACTCAACCCGGTTTAAACAAATTGGTAATAATCATGTATCTCTTACACCTAGAACAACATGCCTTAGGTGAAATAACTTCTAAACTGTTTCAATAATTCCGGTAACAATTGTGCACTATCCCACGCCTAGGCAAGCCTTAGGTAACCAATTCTTATAAAACTGAAAACTGCCTCTTTGTGTTTACTGCTTAATTCTTAACAGGTTTAAAATCAGTAGGCAACTGATTAGGGTCCCTTCTTCTAAGTTTATAAAAAATAAAACGTCATATCTTCTGTGCTTTACCATTCACCTAGACAACATGTCTTAGGATCCTGCTAATAACACTGTTTCCCCTTTGTTTGTGTTTGAGTCGTGTTGTTTACATGCATTAACTATGGAGGTAAACTTGAGCCTCTTATTTGCTCTTTCCTGCTTTTATTTGCTAAAGTCCTATGTGTTCTTGCTTGTCGCCTTAGGATAAACAACTTAGGACCCCCGCCTATTACTTACATATATATGCATAGGTTGTAAATCCTTAGACTTCAAATCTTTCAAACTTTAGCACATATGTGCGCTTAGACTACAAACCTTTTCAAAACCCTTTACTTGTTTAAACTCTAATTGCTTATTCGTTACTTGTCTAAATTCACAAAGTTGTTTGGCCGGGAACCACAGTTGTGGACTTTGAGGGGTGCCTAACACCTTCCCCTTAGAGTAGTTTCAAGCCCTTACCCAATCTCTGGTTAGCTAATTAGTGTTGTAATGACCCCTTAATAGGTGCCCTAGCGCACCTTAACTCGTTAGGTGGCGACTCTCCAATTCCTTATATACCCCATTTCTCAAAAGGAAACGAGTTGTCCCGATAATGTCAAGAACCTTGACCGATCCGAAAGGAGAAGGAAAAAGGGGGCGCGACACACAATACTTATTCCCTCAAGCTAAGGTTAGAGACAACACTTACCTCGATTTCGCAGGCCACTCACAGCTCAATTATGGCTTTTCCGTTTGATTTCACCTCCAACACACTCATATCTAATCATAATTAGTTCAATATCATTAATTAGTGCTAAAGGAACTAACTTTAATGCAAAATTATGTTTTTTCCTAAGTTTTCTCAAAAAAAGTTAAAAATCGACCCCAGGCCTGCTTGGTCCAAACTCGGGGTTGGGACCAAATTCCGTTTACCCATTCACCCCCGAGCCCGAATATGTTATTAGTTTCGAAATTCGACCCCAATTCGAAGTCAAAATTCAATTTTTACAAAATTCTCTAATTCTACCCAAACCCCCATTTTCTACCATGAAAACCCTTGATTTTTGATTGAAAAGTGATGAAAAACATTAGTTAATCGAAAGAGAATAGTTTACCAACAGTTTAGAATCGTTTACCAATACTTTGGGGATGAACTTGTGGGTTGAAAATCGCCTCTAGGTCTTTTTAGTTAGAAAATATGAGGAAGATAGCTGCTGCCCGTTTTAAAATCTGTTTTAAGTCGCCTGACAGGCCTTCATCGCGTTCGCGATGGGCCTGTCACATTCGCGGAGAATTAAGGCTCAATGGCCTTTGCATTCGCGTGGGAACGAACGCGTTCGTGATGCTTTGCGGCCTGTGACAATCGCGATCGCGGCCCAATGGTCGCGTTTGCGTAGAACAAACCGAGCCTCCCTCCCCCAAGCCCACTTACTCATCGCGTTCGCGTAAGCCAGCACACATTCGCGAAGGGTATCCTACCAGTGCTTCGCGTTTGCGGCCATGACTTCGCGTTCGCGAAGAACAAAATGACCCCCAGTGCATTTTACTCTACGCGATCACGAAGAGGAACGCACCAGTGCACCAGAACAACAATTACACCAGATTTTTACAAGTTCAAAACATCCTAAAGCCTACCCGAAACTCACCCGAGCCCTTGGGGCTCTAAACCAAACATGCACGCAAGTCTAAAAATATCATACGGACTTGCTTCGTGCGATCAAATCATGAAAATAACATTTAAAACTACGAATTTAACCTCAAAATTCAAGATTTTCTCAAGAACACTTCAATTTCACTATTTTCTCAAACGGACGTCCAAATCACGTCAAATGAACTCCGATTTCCACCAAATTTCACAGATAAAATTAAAACATTATAACAAACCTATACCGGGGTGCGAAACCAAAATACGGACCCGATACCAACGATTTCAAACATTAATTCATTTCTTTATTTCCTTAAAAATCCAGCACAACAATTCTCTTCAAAAATTGATTTCTAAGGCTAGGGACCTCGGAATCAATTCCGCGCGTACGCCCAAGTCACATATTTTTCTGCGGACCTCCCGGGACCTTCGGAACACAGATCCGGGTCTGTTTACTCAAAATATTGACGAAAGTCAACTAAAACCAAATTTTAACTCTAAAAATTATTATTTCTCATATTTTCACATAAAAGCTTTCCGGTTTCACGCTCGGACCACACACGCAAATCGAGGTGAATATAATCAATCTTTTTAAAGCTAATAAGCCTGGAATGGAGTCTTAGTTCATAAGATGACCCCTTTGGGTCATCACATAAAGCCTGTTGTGGCATGCAACATCGATCTATATAAAAATAAATATTTATAAAGCCTATGTGGCCTGCAACAGCGTACAACTCGATCCCATAAATTTCCTCACAACTAGATGAACATGACCGAGTATAAAATTACAATTTAAACAAATAATTCAACAGCAGAAACAACCTCTGTGGGTCTCAAAAATACTGGCATATAGCCTCACCATGATTTATAATATGATTATCAGCTTATTTTCTTTAACACATGAAAGGGCATGGATAATTCCAAGATTATTTGACTACAAAATTCACCAAAATCAATTACGTCACAATTTCTACGGTGCACGCCAACACGCCCTTCACCTAGCATGTGTGTCACCTCCAAGCAAATCACATAACATGTATATTCAGGTTTCATACCCTCATCTCCAAGTTTAGAAATGTTACTTACCTCGAACAAGCCGAATCTGATGCCGAGCAAGCTAAACAATACTCCGGAAATTCCATTCCGCGCATATCAATCTTTGAACGCTTTCCTATCTCCTAATTCCAAGCCAAACGATCGAAACTAGTCATACAACGTGCAAATTAACCAAAATATACTACAATGCATACGAGCCCAACCATACAAGTTTTACTCAAATCCGACTCCGAATTTACATTCAAATCTCAAAAATTTGTTTTATGAAACTATAGACAATTCCTCAGAATTCTCTTTAAAAATCAATAATCCAATACCGAAAATGAAAATTAATTCATGAAATATAATCACAAGTGTATCAACAATACTTACCCCGAGTTGTCTGAAAACATTTCTCTCCAAAGTCGCCCAAACCGAGCTCCAAAGTCCGAAAATAGGTAAAATGTTGAACCCCTCGAATATATGGCATTTTTCCCACCGTTTCCGCATTTGCGCACAGTAGGTCACATCTGTGACCGTCGCTTCTGTGGAAAGGACCCGCATCTGGGAGACAACCTCGACCGAGTAGTGGTTGCTTCTGCGATGCCAGAATCGCATCTGCGGTTGCGCTTCTGCGCAAACTATTTTGCATTTGCAAACTCCTACACAACTGCCCAGTCCGCTTCAGCGATGGAGTTCTCGCTTCTATGACCGTCGCTTTTGCGGAAAAGGCCCGCATCTGGGAGACAACCTCGAGCGAGTAGTGGTTGCTTCTGCGATGCCAGAATCGCATCTGCGGTTGCGCTTCTGCGCAAACTATTTTGCATTTGCGAACTCCTACACAACTGCCCAGTCCGTTTCAGCGATGGGGTTCTCGCTTCTGCGAAGTCGCTTCTTTGATCATGTTTCCGCAAAAGTGGTTGCACCAACAACCCAAAATTCCTGCAGCTTCAACAAGGCTTCAATCAAATCGAACCTCGTCCGAATATACCAATAAGTACCGTAACATAACACAGACTTACTCGAGATCTCAAATTACATCAAACAACGTCGACTTTACAAATTGCACCTCGAATCGATCTTATAAATTTTCTAATTTTCCAAATTCTACATCTTGTGCTAAAACGTGCCAAACCAATTCGGAATGACTTCAAATTTTGCACACGAGTCATAAATTACATTATGGAGGTCTTCATATTATCGGAATCCGATTTCGACCCCTATATCAATAAAGTCAAATATCGGTCAAACTTCCAACTTAAAGCTTCAAACATGAACTTCATTCCGAAACACTTGAAAACCAAAACCGATGTTTCAGACACGTCATGATACATCATATGAAGATATTCAAGACTTAAATAGTTGAACGGGATGTAAATGCTCAAAACGATAATTCGGGTCGTTACAATCGTGTTTTTCTTTTATACGCGCCTTAAGAAATATTTTCTCGCTCCGTTCACTTTTATCTTGTTTTTCATTTTTACTTGTCACAAGGTAGGGAAGGTATGCGTACACACTACCCTACCTAGACCTCACAATGTGGGATAATACTGAGTATCTTCTTGTTGTTGTTTTAACATATCAAAAGAAGACACTTTCTTTTTTCATGTTATACCCACAATATTAATTAGTGATTTCAAATAATTTTCTATAATTCATTAAAAATATGCATCAATTAATATGGGTATCATGGTAAATTATGCACTTCATTTATTATTTTTTAACGGACGTGAAAATTCCAAAGTAGACAAGTAAAAGTTAACGAAAATGAGTAATTAGAAGAGATTTTAGACTATTTTATCTTTATTTATGTCTTACTCCCTCCGGTCCGTAATAAGTGACCTTTTGGCCTTTATATGTTGGTAAAAATAATTGTCCTTTCACATAATCAAGAAGGAATTAATTTTATTTTTTCAAAATTTGCCGTTATTTATATATCTCAATATGTCAAGGTAACAATTAATTAAAGATAATTTAGTAAGTACATTTTTTCTCTCTAGAAGTTTGTATTTTCATATCCAAAGGCTAAAAAGTCACTTATTATGGACCGGAAGAGTAAGATATAGTTTCTCTTCATTAAATATTTACTTTATTTACGTGTTGTCTTCATTTTCAAGAATAATAATGTGATGACCCAAAAGGTCATCCTGTGTTAATTTAACTAAATATGCATTCTGAGACCCTGAAAGCCTCCGTTAATATCACCTCGATATGAATGCGTAGCCCGAGCGTGAAGCCGGGCAACTTTTATGTGAAAACTTGATGAAAAATGGAAATTATAGTAACTAATTGAATACAGTTGACTTTGGTCAACATTTTTGGTAAACGAACCCGCACCCATGATTCTATGGTCCCGAAAGGTCCGTAGGAAAATATGGGACTTGGACGCGTGCCCGGAATCGAATTCCGAGGTCCCAAGCTCGAGGAATGAATTTTTAAAGAAAATTATTTTCTGAAATATATAAAGGTTTTTGAAAATGAATTTTGATGTGAAAACCGTGTTACCAGGCCCGTATTATGGTTCCGGAGCACGGAACAAGTTTAATATATGTTATGTGAGTTATCTGTGAAATTTGGTGTAAAACGGACTTGAAATGACGTGTTTCGGATCATAATCGGAATAATTGAGCCTTATGAAGTTTTAAGAAAATTCTATGAGTTTTGAGGTTTAATTCATTGATTTTGATGATATTTTGGTGATTTGAATTCTTGAATAAGTCTGTAGTATGATTTGGGAGTCGTGTGTGTTTTTGGTTTTGAGCCTCGAGGGCTCGGGTGAGTTTCGGGTAGCTAACGGGGTGTTAAAAGTATGAAAAATCTGTTGTTTCTCGAGTTTTCTGGTGTCTGGTAGCTTAGTCTATGCGGTCGCATAGGTAGAGCTGCGATCGCATAGATTGAGTGTGGGGGAGGGGCCTAATGCCTTATGCGATCGCATTGGTGGGGCCGCGATCGCATGCCTCTCTCCGTGATCGCAGAGAGTGAAACCCATCTAACTCCGCGATCTCAATCCCATTCCCACGATCGTGATGTACATTCTTGCCCAGTTATTTTCTTAAGTCAAAAACAAAATGTTATTTCGGGATTTCCACTTCTTCATCAACTCCTTCTTCTCCAAAGCCCCATTGACGACCTCCAAGCTAGTTTCCCTCCATAACCACTTGGGTAAGTGTTCCTAACACCAATTTCTTTCTTTTTTATTCCCTAATCACTAGAATCTTGGTCTAAAAACATAAAATCAAAGTAGGAATTAGGGGTTTTGGGTAGAGTTAGGGTTTATGGGATTTTGGGTAATTCAACCTCAATTTGGGCTCGAATTTCAAAATAAATAATATATTTGAACTCGTAAGGGTATGGGTAATCGGGTTTTGGTCCGAGCCTCGTGTTTGGACAAAGCAGGCCCGAGGTCGAATTTTGATATTTTTTGAAGAATGCTAGGAATTGTATATTTAGGCTATGGGATTGTATTAATGATTCATTATTGATGTTATTAAGTTAATTATGACTAGATATCGTTGTTTCGGAGTTGAATTCCAAAGAAAAGGCGGTGTTAGAGTCTTGAATTGCTATTCTTGGACCCGAGGTAAGTGTCTTGCCTATCTTTGGTGAGGGAATAGGTATTGAGTGCTATGTGCTATGTGTTACCATGTTCAATGCATAGGTGAGGTGACGAGTACCTATTCATTGTGTGTCAAGCATGCCTGTGAGTCTATTTTGATGAAATTCTTGTTATTAATTCCATATTCATTGTATTATGAAATTGTTTCTACTTGGAAGTTGATTGTTTGTTGAAAATCCTTGTTGATAAACTTGTGATATGATGGTTCGATTGAGGACCCAATTTGTTAAGAGATATAATTGAAAAGATTGGTTATAGCTGAGACCCTTGCCGGGCAATTGTTATGGTATTGACTGATATTTTCCCCTTGTTGGGTGATTATGATGTGTATTTCCACTATGCTGCATTCCTTGCCATTTGATATTTGTCATTGTTTTGGTGAGGAAGAGTGTAAAGCACGGAGGGTGATGTCGTGCCATGATTTACATTGATTACATCATAAAATGCATAGTGAGGAAGAGAGTAAACGCACGAAGGTTGATGTTGTGCCATGATTCACATTAATTAAAAGCACGAAGGTTGATGTTTTGCCATGATTTATATTGCCTCACATTATACATTGCATTGTGAGGAAGAGAGTAAAAGCACGAAGGTTGATGTCGTGCCATGACTCACATTGATTAAAAGCACGAAGGTTGATGACGTGCCATGATTTATATTGCCTCACATTATACATTTCATAGTGAGGAAGAGAGTAAAAGCACGAAGGGTGATGCCGTGCCATGATTTATATTATCTTATATCATACATCGCATTGTGAGGAAGAGAGTAAAAGAACGAAGGGTGATGCCGTGCCATTACATACATTGCTCGCCTTTATACTTGTTATGTTAGCATTCTTGTTTATTTGCTCTCTTGATTTCTCTTATGTGTTAATTAATTGTTCTCATGTCTCACTTTTTACCCCCATTAACTGCTCCCGTATCCCATGCTTATCTGTTTATTCCTGCATTTGTCTGTGATATATCTTGTAGAACTGTACAGGTAGATTATCGTTGTCAAGTCTAGCCTCATCACTACTTCGGCCTAGGTTAGGCTTGGCACTTACTCAGTACATGGGGTCGGTTGTACTGATGCTACACCTGCACTTCTTTATGTTGTGCAGATCCTGCAGTCGGACCCAGTGGACACCACTAGAGGGTGTATCCTTCGGTCCACCTCGGAGATTGCCAGGTAGACCCGCAGACGTTCGTGGGCCTTGGCACCTCCTCTATCCCTATTTTTCCTATCCTGTCTTGATTATATCCTAGTTTCTGAGACAGTTCATGTATTATTTTCTTCAGACCTTGTATTAAGCATTCTTATAGACAGTTCGTGAGTTTTTGACTCCAGGTTTTGGGATTTATGCAACGTATTGTATTCTGTTATTTACACTTAGTTGAAATCTATCTACTTTTGTTATTAAATATTATAAACTGTTTCTAGTTAATTCTTTTAAATTCCGCATCATTATGTTAGTATTGTGTCACACGTTGGCTGTTCTAGCGGGTTCAACGTTAGACGCGGTCACGGCCTGAAGGTGGGATTTCGGGTCGTGACAAGTTGGTATCAGAGAACTAGGTTGCTTAGGTCTCACAACTCACGGACAAACTTGGTAGATTCTGAGGGATCGGTACAGAGACGTCTGTATTTATCCCCAGAGGATGCAAAGTTAGGAATAACTCCACATTTCTTCATCTCCATCGTGCAAATTTATTCTATCATTGATGATTGAACTTGGCTGCTCTTGTCCTGTCGCTAATCTCGACAACATGCGAAGCGTCTACGACCGGACAAGGGATGAAGCCCCAATGACAACTACGATCAAGGGAAGAGACAGAAGTAGAGCGCATTCTAAAGCTCGAACATCAACACCTATTGTACAGTCTCAAATGGATCTAGAGGTGGAGGTTCCAGCTCAGACAGTACATGTTGGACTAGTTCAGATTCCGGAAGGATTTATAGCTACTCCGTTGTTGCAGGAGGCACTAGTCCGTTTATTGAGGTTGGGAAAGTTACCAAACAAGTTCCACTCCATTTCAGTGGTATATCTTTTGAGGGACCACATGATTTCTTGACCGCTTCTATGAAGTATCGCACACCATTGGGATAAGTGCAAAGCTACGGGGTTGATTTATATGAGCTGTGAAGTTTAACATCGTGGATTATCAGGTATTGTGACCTATGACTTCATGCCACGTGTGGAAATCCACTGTCAAGGAATAGATTGTGAGGCCACGCGTCATATCGGTTTTGGTTTGGAATGTAAAAGGACAGGGATTTTACAAGATATAAAGTTGGGAATTTCGGTACGCCTACCTCCTTAATAACCCAATACTTCAGTACCAAAGGAGTTATTCAAACAACTTTAAGTCTACAGAAAGTCTACTCAGCGTGAAAGTCACGATTGCATCAGGCCATACGACGGTGTCAGAAAGTGCCACCAGGTTCGATAAGTTAACCCGCCATACTCCTACGTTGGTTCGTATAGCCAGAGGGCGGTTCCCCAGACTTATTAAAGGACTCAAAAATGATTATAAATTTTGGACGACTCATGGCAGGATGAAACTTATGTCGGCTAGTGGTAGGAATTGCCCCAGACTTGGGGGAGTCATATTTCATCAGAGCACTAAGGCTACGTGCCCCATTGCAGCTACAACTCAACTACATGACCACCTAGGGAAAAAGGAGTCGGAATGTCGAAAGTGGAGGTTAAATTCTTAGAGGTGGAGACCCAGTTTGTTAATATGTTTTCTATGGTATGGATGAAGTCGTTACATTGAATGGTTTCATTACAAGAAAAAATCTCTAATTAATATAAGTAATGATTTTCTGAACTTAATTCGGTTATGCATATCTAATAAAATTCTTCTAATATGCTCCACTTTCGGGTGAGCTTCGTAACTTTAAAAATCTACTTATGTGAATGCTCGTATTGAGAAATTATATGGGGATAACTGTGTTTACCATTACGTGTTGAAATTTTGCTTAACGGAAGATATTTAAAGGAAGGAAACAGAATGTTTCGATTGGCACGATATGCATATTGCTTGTGATTCAGAATTGAGGACAAGATTCTCGCGTGTTATTATGATTTGGTATATTTGAGCCGGGCTACGAGCCGCGGTGGAAGTTATGTAAAGATGAGATCCTTGTGATGGAAATTCTTGTGTTTAAATTCTCCCTTGTGAATTAAATTTTGTTTTGTTTTTACTATAGTAATAGTAGGGAGTCATTCTTGTTAAACTTATTAATTATGTATAAAATAAGAGTAATAATAATAATATTAATTAATAAATAAATAGATAAACTAATTAACTGTCTGTGCGTAATTGCCAAACTCGTGCTATAATTATGGAGCCTTAACCTACAAGATAGGTGCCCGCCCAAGTGTCGTTAGATGGGACACGTTATTTTGGATAATTGCGAGGTCTTCAAGCATCATATCTCGATATCAGCAGAGTTGAAGGAATTAAAGGAGCAGTTGCAGGATTTGTTGGATAAAGGCTTCATTAGNTAGTGTTGGATAAAGGCTTCATTAGGCCTAGTGTTTCTCCTTGGGGTGCTCCAGTGTTATTTGTCAAGAAGAAAGATGGCTCGATGAGGATGTGTAGTGACTACCGGCAGTTGAATAAGGTTACTATTAGGAATAAGTATCCTTTTCCGAGGATTAATGACTTAATTGATCAGCTTCAGGGTGCTACAGTGTTTTCCAAGATAGACTCGAGATCTGGTTATCATCAGCTGAGGATTAGCGCGTCTGATGTCCCTAAGACAGCTTTTCACACTCGTTATGGGCATTATGAGTTCTTGATGATGTCATTTGGGTTGACAAATGCCTCCGCTGCTTTTATGGAGTTGATGAATCGGGTATTCAGACCTTATTTGGACTCGTTCGCGATTGTGTTTATAGATGATATCTTGATTTATTCCCGTAGTCGAGAGGAGCATGAGCAGCATCTTCAGATTATTCTCCAGACTCTGAGGGATAGACAGTTGTACGCCAAGTTTTCTAAGTGCGAGTTTTGGTTGAGTTCTGTGGCATTCTTGGGCCACGTTGTGTCGGCAGAGGGCATTCAGGGGGATCCGAAGAAGGTTTCAGAAGTTAGAGATTGGCCTAGGCCCACTTCAGCTACAGAGATTCGGAGTTTCTTGGGCTTAGCAGGTTACTATCGCCAATTTGTGGAGGGCTTTTCATCTATCGCAGCCCCGATGACCATGTTGACCCAGAAGTGTGCTTAGTTCAGGTGGTCTGATGAGTGTGAGGCGAGCTTTCAGAAGCTCAAGACAGCCTTGACCACGGCACCAGTGTTAGTATTGCCCTCAGGTTCAGGACCGTATACCGTGTATTGTGATGCTTCACGGGTTGGGCTTGGTGCAGTGTTGATGCAGGACGGCAAGGTTATAGCCTATGCTTCTCGTCAGTTGAAGATTCATGAGAAGAACTATCCAGTTCATGATTTGGAGCTTGCAGCTATTGTTCACGCTTTGAAGATTTGGAGGCACTATCTGTACGGAGTGCCATGTGAGGTGTTCACGGACCATAAGAGCTTGCAGTATCTGTTCAGACAGAAGGAGTTGAACATGAGGCAGAGGAGATGGTTAGAGTTGCTGAAGGATTATGATATTACCATTCTTTATCATCCGGGGAAGGCGAATGTGGTGGCCGATGCCTTGAGCTGGAAGTCAGTTAGTGTGGGCAGTCTAGCTTATTTATCAGTCGGGGAGCGACCTCTTGCGTTGGATGTTCAGGCTTTAGCCAACCGATTTGTGAGATTGGAGGTTTCTGAGACTGGCAGTGTTTTGGCCCATACCGTAGCCCGTTCTTCCTTGTATGATCGTATTCGGGCCAAGCAGTATGATGATCGTCATTTATGTGTTCTCAGAGACAGAGTCATGCACGGTGATGCCAAGCAGGTTACGGTTGATGATGAGGGAGTTCTGCGGATGCAAGGCCGTATTTGTGTACCTGATGTTGAGGGTATTCATGAGTTGTTACTTCAGGAGTCCCATAGTCCCCGGTATTCAATTCATCCGGGCGCAGCAAAGATGTACCAGGACTTGCGGCAGCATTATTGGTGGCGTAGAATGAAGAAGGATATTGTAGTTTATGTAGCTCGGTGCTTGAACTGTCAGCAGGTTAAGTACGAGCACCAGAGACCCGGTGGCTTGATGCAGTAGATTCAGCTTCCTGAGTGGAAGTGGGAGCGTATCACCATGGACTTTGTAGTTGGGCTCCCACAGACTCATAGGATGGTTGATGCGGTTTGGGTTGTTGTGGATAGGCTGACCAAGTCAGCGCACTTCATTCCGGTATCAGTTTCATATTCAGCGGAGAAGTTGGCAAAGATATATATAAGAGATATTTTTCAATTGCATGGTGTGCCCTTATACATTATATCAGACAGATGTACTCAGTTTACCTCTCATTTCTGGAGAGTATTTTCAGCGAGAGTTGGGCACACAGATTGATTTGAGCACAGCATTTCATCCTCAGACGGACGGACAGTCCGAGCGTACTATTCAGATTTTGGATGATATGTTGCGAGCTTGTGTCATTAACTTTGGTGGATCATGGGATCAGTTCTTGCCCTTAGCGGAGTTTGCCTACAACAACAGTTATAAGTCGAGCATTCAGATGGCTCCTCACGAGGCGTTGTATGGTAGGCGATGTCGGTCTCCAGTCGGATGGTTTGAGCCGGGAGAGGCTAGATTGCTGGGTTCTGAGTTGGTTCAGGATTCCTTGGACAAGGCAAAGATCATTCAGGATAGACTTCGTATAGCTCAGCCAAGGCAAAAGAGTTATGCGGATCGCAGAGTTCGAGATTTGGCTTTCATGATAGGAGATCAGGTGTTTCTTAGAGTGTCACCTATGAAAGGCGTGATGAGGTTCGGGAAGAGGGGCAAGTTGAGCCCTAGGTATATTGGTCCATTTGAGATTTTGGACAACGTAGGAGAGGTGGCCTACGGAATTGCCTTGCCACCGCATTTATCAACCGTGCATCCAGTGTTTCATGTATCTATGCTCTGGAGGTACATTGCAGATCCTTCTCATGTTCTTGACTTCAGTAGTGTCCAGTTGGACAAGGATTATGCGTATGAGAAGGAGCCAGTAGCCATATAAGCTAGGAAGGTTCGTCAGTTGTGATAGAAGAGTTATCCTTCGGCTTGTGTTCAGTGGAGAGGTCAGCTTGCCGAGGCATCTTCTTGGGAGTCCGATTCCGATATGCGGAGTCGTTATCCCCATCTTTTCTCAGACTCAGGTGCTTTTCTATGTCCGTTCGAGGACGAACGTTTGTTTTAGAGGTGGAGATTGTGATGACCCAAAAAGTCATCCTGTGTAAATTTAACTAAATCTGTGTTCTGAGGCCCTGAAAGCCTCCGTTAATCTCACCTCGATATGCATGCGTAGCCCGGGCGTGTAGCCGGGCAGCTTTTATGTGAAAACTTGATGAAAAATAGAAATTATAGTAATTAATTGAATACAGTAGACTTTGGTCAACATTTTTGGTAAACGGACCCGCACCCGTGATTCGATGGTCCCGGAGGGTCCGTAGGAAAATATGAGACTTGGAGGCGTGCCCGAAATCGAATTCCGAGGTCCCAAGCTCGAGAAATAAATTTTTAAAGAAAATTGTTTTTTGAAAAATATAAAGGTTTTTGAAAATGAATTTTGACGTGAAAACCGTGTTACCGGGCCCGTATTATGGTTTCGGAGCCCGGAACAGGTTTAATATATGTTATGTGAGTTATTTGTGAAATTTGGTGTAAAACGAACTTGAAATGACGTGTTTTAGATCATAATCGGAATAATTGAGCCTTATGAAGTTTTAAGAAAATTCTATGAGTTTTGAGGTTTAATTCATTAATTTTGATGATATTTTGGTGATTTGAATGCTTGAATAAGTCTGTAGGATGATTTGGGAGTCGTGTGTGTGTTTTGAGCACCGAGGGCTCAGGTGAGTTTCGGGTAGCTAACGGGGTGTTAAAAGTATGAAAAATTTGGTGTTTCTCGAGTTTTCTGGTGTCTGGTAGATTAGTATATGCGGTCGCATAAGTAGAGCTGCGATCGCATAGAGTTGAGTGTGGGGGAGGGGTCTGATGCCTTATGCAATCGCATTGGTGGGGCCGCGATCGCAGGGTAGGAAGTCCTGAAGCTCCGCGATCGCATTCTTTTATCCGCGATCGCATAGAGTGCCGCCCATCTTCTCCGCGATCGCATCCCTTTCTCCGTGATCGCAGAGAGTGAAACCCATCTAACTCCGCGATCGCAATCCCATTCCCGCGATCGCGATGTACATTTTTGCCCAGTTATTTTCTTAAGTCAAAAACATAATGTTATTTCAGGATTTCCACTTCTTCATCAACTCCTTCTTCTCCAAAGCCCCATTGACGACCTCCAAGCTAGTTTCCCTCCATAACCACTTGGGTAAGTGTTCCTAACACCAATTTCTTTCATTTTTCTTCCCTAATCACTAGAATCTAGGTCTAAAAACATGAAATCAAAGTAGGAATTAGGGGTTTTGGATAGAGTTAGGGTTTATGGGATTTTGGGTAATTCAACCTCAATTTGAGGTCAGATTTCAAAACAAATCATATATTTGAACTCGTGGGGGTATGGGTAATCGGGTTTTGGTCTGAGCCTCGTGTTTGGACCAAGCGGGCCCGGGGTCGAATTTTAGTATTTTTGGAAGAATGCTAGGAATTGTATATTTAGGCTATGGGATTGTATTAATGAGTCATTATTGATGTTATTAAGTTAATTATGACTAGATATCGTTGTTTCTGAGTTGAATTCCAAAGGAAAGGCGGTGTTAGAGTCTTGAATTGCTATTCTTGGACCCGAGGTAAGTGTTTTGCCTAACTTTGGTGAGGGAATAGGTATTGTGTGCTATGTGCTATGTGTTACCATGTTCAATGCATAGGTGAGGTGACGAGTACCTATGCATTGTGTGTCAAGCATGCCCGTGAGTCTATTTTGATGAAATTCTTGTTATTACTTCCATATTCATTGTATTATGAAATTGTTTCTACTTGGAAGTTGATTGTTTGTTGAAAATCCTTGTTGATAAACTTGTGATATGATGGTTCGATTGAGGACCCAATTTGTTAAGAGATATAATTGAAAGGATTGGTTATAGCTGAGACCCTTGTCGGGCAATTGTTATGACATTGACTGATATTTTCCCCTTGCTGGGTGATTATGATGTGTATTTCCACTATGCTACATTCCTTGCCATTTGATATTTGTCATTTTTTTGGTGAGGAAGAGTGTAAAGCACGAAGGGTGATGCCGTGCCATGATTTACATTGATTACATCATAAAATGCATAGTGAGGAAGAGAGTAAAAGCACGAAGGTTGATGTCGTGCCATGATTCACATTGATTAAAAGCACGAAGGTTGATGTCGTGCCATGATTTATATTGCCTCACATTATACATTGCATTGTGAGGAAGAGAGTAAAAGCACGAAGGTTGATGTCGTGCCATGACTCACATCGATTAAAAGCACGAAGGTTGATGTCGTTCCATGATTTATATTGCCTCACATTATACATTGCATTATGAGGAAGAGAGTAAAAGCACGAAGGGTGATGCCGTGCCATGATTTATATTATCTTATATCATACATCGCATTGTGAGGAAGAGAGTAAAAGCACGAAGGGTGATGCCGTGCCATGATTTATATTATCTTATATCATACATCTCATTGTGAGGAAGAGAGTAAAAGCACGAAGGATGATGTCGTGCCATTACATACATTGCTCGCCTTTATACTTGTTACGTTAGCATTCTTGTTAATTTTCTCTCTTGCTTTCTCCTATGTGTTAATTAATTGTTCTCATCTCTCACTTGTTACCCCCATTAACTGCTCACGTATCCCATGCTTATCTGTCTATTCCTGCGTTTGTCTGTGATATATATTGTAGAACTGTACAGGTAGATTATCGTTGTCAAGTCTAGCCTCGTCACTACTTCGGCCGAGGTTAGGCTCGGCACTTACTCAGTACATGGGGTCGGTTGTATTGATGCTACACCTGCACTTCTTTATGTTGTGCAGATCCTGCAGCCGGACCCAGTGGACATCGCTAGAGGGTGTATCCTTCGGTCCACCTCGGAGATTGCAAGGTAGACCCGCAGACGTTCGTGGGCCTTGGCGTCTCCTCTATCCCTATTTTTCCTATCCTGTCTTGATTATCTCCTAGTTTCTGAGACAGTTCATGTATTATTTTCTTCAGACCTTGTATTTAGCATTCTTATAGACAGTTCGTGAGTTTGTGACTCCAGGTTTTGGGATTTATGCGACGTATTGTATTCTGTTATTTACACTTAGTTGAAATCTATCTACTTTTGTTATTAAATATTATAAACTGTTTCTAGTTAATTCTTTTAAATTCCGCATCATTGTGTTAGTATTGTGTCACACGTTGGCTGATCTAGCGGGTTCAACGTTAGACGCAATCACAACCTGAAGGTAAAATTTTGGGTCGTGACAAATAACTATTAAAGGTAAAATAGACAATTAATTTGAAACCACTATTTTTAGAAGTCACGATACATAATTCGAGACGAAAGGAGTATTCGCTGGAACATAATTTGTCACACTTATCTCGAATAACGGGAGGAAAGTTTGCCCAAAATAGCAAGAGAAATTAATGCTTTTGCAAGAGTAGTCTTTGTTCATAGCTTTTGACAACCAAAATTAGGGAACGCTTGTAAAGCTCTTTTATAATTTATCCACATCTTGAGTGTTGCTAAACATTAGGAAAGAAAAAGAAAAAATCTAAGAATGCTTATTCAGGTATAGTGTAGAAGTTTAAAAGACATTCTTTATTCTTTTCTGCAAATTTTACAAGAAATATTGAAGGCTAAAAAGCATTTCTTTGAAGAGGTTCAAAAGATATCTAGCTTCTCCACGAAGAAAATGTACCAGAAAATTTCAGTCTGTTTGGATGATTGTTAGGTATCGTTTCATAATATATCATATAATATTATACTGTATTAATTGGGTTGTATCGTTTTGACTTATATAATATTTTGATGTATTGTTTGCTGTCATTTCATGATGTCATGCACCAATAATATGAAAAATAAACTTGCAATATTATTAAAAAAAAGTAAGGTGCGAGATAATATTAATATATTAAACGATAGGGTAAAGGATAAAATATAATTATTTAATAATAAATAAGGGAAAGATGAGAGAGAGAAAAATAAGGTAACGACGCGACCAGACGAAATCGGTGAATTTAACAATACGATATAATAAAATTTAAGTAACAATCAAAACAAATATTTTATTTAAAATAACAATACGATACAATATAATAGGTAACAACCATCCAAACTAGTTGTTAGAGGAGACTTTCAGAATGTAGCATGGAGGAAATTGGTGTCACTACTAAATAAACTAAAATAAGTTAGCTGCACTTCATAGCTAATCTGTCGTCAAATTTTCAGAAACCACTGTTCGTGACAAATTTTGCAGTTTAGGTACACAATTTATTCGTCGCTAATTTCTATTTTATTTAGCAGTGTGTGTAACAATGATGGACTACTTTAAATGGCGAGTAAGTAATTACTAACCAATTATGTCCATTTTGTGCTTAGGACAATGAAAACTTATCTCACTTGTTTTTTAGATGTGATGCCTCTTCTCAAATTTGGAAAAAGCTCCTGACATGGCTGGGCGGAAGAGTAGAAACAATTATGGATATAATGTGCTCAAACTAATAAATTTATATTAATATGATTTTTTTCAAATAGTAATCGTGCATCGCGTGTAGTATTATTAGTTCTATGAATAAGGCAGTGGTTATATATATTGAACTTGACTTGATTTTGTAGTAATTGAGAGCAAGAATTTCAATAATAACTCTGCAATAATATTATTTGTAAGCGGATACAAGGATTGACTTGAGTCGTGCTAGATAATGTCCTAAGAAATTATTTCAGCAGTGTAAAATGTCTCTCCAGGATTAAACAAGCTTACCTCAATTAGAGAGGATACAGGAATCAACAAAATATTAAATTACAAACTCAGCGAGCTAGTAGGAAAAGTAAGTAAGAAAGGAAACAACTAATATTTAATATTGGACAACAAAGGGAGAAGAGAGACGTGAAAGGAAAGGAAAGAAATGATGTTTTTGTTGTGTAAAATTGTCCGAAGGAAAGACCCATTTATAGGCAAAATGGCTTAAGGCTTTTCTTGCCATTTGTCAAGTCTCTTGCCATTTATCACGTTTGATTGTAAAACTTTCATGCATCTTGCCACATATATGGACATTTGTCGTACTTTTTTGGAAATATCACAACAGATTTTACTTCTATTTTAGTTAGTTTATTTTGAGAAGGACAATATTTTGACGTCTTGTTATTTTTAAACAAAGTAAAAGGTCATTTAAACAAAATGATTAACAATATCTTTGGTTACGTATGTTTACATAATATTTTTGGCACCAAAATAAGACTAACAAGATTAGGCTACGTTAGGCCGATCAACATGACATGATTTTGGAACACCTATTCGAGGTCTGGAATTTTCTGTGATTTATTATTGTAGTTTGAAACTATGGAAAAATGTGTGTATGAAAATTTGGTGTTATTTGTTACAACGCATTAATCTTATCTATGAAACGTGTAGTATATTGAGCTTATAACTCGATATAAAAAATTTACTTTGTTATATTATAATCAATAACTTCCATTTTTTGATAATGATCGTCCTCGAACGATCTTATATTCACATCGATTATTTCATTGAATTTAAACTACTTTTCACCGCAACATGCATTGGAAAATGATGATAGGCTATAATTATGGAAAATATAAATTGATGCTTATGCATTGTTTTGAAGATATACATGTATTTTGAAAATAATATAGGGAAAAATTGGGTCAACAGCTACCCCTCTTTACTCAGAAAAGATGAAAGAGTTGTCAGGTAAAGATATGATGGTGACCAATTTTGACCGAGTAAGGTGATTTGAGAGACATAGGTCACACTCTGGTTTCCGAGCTGCCTACGTATCCCTGGTTTTATAGGAATCAGGCCGCGTGTAGTTCCGGATTCACCGGTGAAATATACCAATGAAGTTATCACAAGAACGGACACAAGGTCTTGAATGGGTGAAATGGTTGCGGTGAGAGGTCAGGTTTGAAATAGTGTGAAGGAACTGGAGCGGGATTGCTCCTCTTGGGATAACGGTTTCTCATCGGGTCACCTGCAAATAGAGGACGCACTACAATCGTATATCTTTGCATAAATTTAAACATGATGCAAATTCCCTTCAGACCATGAGAATTGTCTTTGGACGATTGAGGGTGACGTCCTTAGGCCATGATGTCCTGGGCCATGAATTGTGCGGTAAGGGATTCGCATGCCATGAGATGATGTTCTCGGGCCATCAAAATGGTGCCTCCGAACCATGACGCTTTTGAATAATGATATGCAAGTTTCAGAGATCCTCAGGCCATGTCATGGTGTCTTCCGGCTATGAGGATGATGCCTTCAGACTATGACGCCTTCGGACAAGTTGGCGATATTTCAGCCCATGAGGTGCAAAAACATGATGCTAGAAGCTACAAGACATGGCTTAGTCTTGTATGAAGTTGAGGGCAGAGCTTAGCCCAAAAGAAGAGAATAAAAAATGCCAGAGAGACAATGCTTAGTCTCGTGCGAGGTTCGGGACAGCCCTTAGTCCCATGCAAAGTAGAGGCAGTGCTTAGACTTATGCAAATAGAGAGGCAAGGCTTAGCCTCATGCAAGATTCGGGACAGGGCTTAGTCCCATGCAAATTAAAGGTAATGGCGAGGCAAGGCTTAGCGTCATGCAATATTGGGACAGGGCTTAGTCCCATGCAAAGTGAAGGCAATGCTTAGCCTTATGCAAATATGGAGGCATGGCTTAACTTCATGCAAGATTGAGATAGATCTTAGTCTCATGCAAGGTTCAAGACAGGGCTTAGTCTCATGTAGAGAGAAGGCAGAGCTTAGCCTTATGCAGATAGGGAGGCAGGGCTTAGCCTCATGCAAGATTGAGACAGAGCTTAGTCTCATGCAAGGTTCGGGACAAGGTTTAGTCCCATGCAGAGAGAAGGAAGAACTTAGCCTTATGCAGATAGGGAGGCAGGGCTTAGCCTCATGCAAGACTCGGGACAGGGCTTAGTCCCATGCAAAGTGAAGGCAGTGCTTACCTTATGCAAATAGAGAGGTAGGGCTTAACCTCATGCAAGATTGAGGCAGTGCTTAGCCTTATGCAAGATTTGAGACAATGCTTAGTCTCATGCAATGAACAAATAATAGATGAGCAGAGTATTTCTTAGCTGGAAGTGGGTTCAATATCTTTGTTGTCATGAAGGTTGTGGTTCCAAGGTGTGCATATTCCTTGTTCCTGCATTCAAAGAAAAATCGTGAGTTCTGTAGGGGGAGGTTGGTTCTATCTGAAGATCCTGTTCGAATTATTGGGGCAACATTTTCTAAAACAGAGTTTATTTCAAAAGCAGGCATGCATGGTTTTCAAAGACATAGTAAAATATTGTTTGGAAATCGGTTAGATGAACCAATGAGTGTGACACGATCAGAGATATTGTGACTGCTTCTGCCGTAGAATTTTGAGGGTCCTCCTCAAAATTCTTCCCCAGTTAAATAGACAACACTTCTGACTGTTCCATACGCTGCGATAAGCTGAACTTGCTTTGGAATTTTGAGGGTCCTCCTCAAAATTCTGCCCCAGTTTCTGATTGTGGGAAAAATAGAAATTTTATTAAATTGTGAACGAACCCACAAAGCTGCCTACGTATCCCCTCTTAAATGGGAATCAGGTCGAGCGTAGTTCAATTTACATCATATGAGGAAAACATAAATAGTTTACACATAATATCGCTTGACTGCATCTGAATTGATTGGCTTTGGCCAGATTTATCCGTCCATTTCTGCGAGTATGAGGGCTCTTCCTGTTAGTACTCTATGAACCATGTAAGGACCTTGCCAGTTGGGAGAGAATTTCCCCTTGGCTTCATCTTGATGCGGAAAGATTTTCTTCAACACCAGCTTCCCCGATGTGAACTGTCTCGGCTTGACTCTTTTTTTGAAAGCTCTGGAAATTCTGTTTTGATAAAGTTGTCTGTGACATACTGCATATTCATCCTCTTTTCGTCTATGAGGGCTAACTGCTCATAACGGCTCCTTATCCATTCTGCGTCGCTGAGCTCAGCCTCTTGTATGATTCTCAAGGAAAGAATCTCCACTTCGGCGGGAATAACAACTTCAGTACCATAAACCAGCAAGTAGGGAGTTTTCCCGGTTGATGTGCGGACTGTGGTAAGGTATTCCAGTAAAGTGAACGGTAGCTTCTATATGAGTTCTATATGCTATGGAATTCTTGTGGTTAATTTTGGAAGTCTCACACATGGATTTCATCAGATCACTTTTGAAATTGGCGGCGTTGTCATTGATGATGGATTCTGGAACCTCAAACCGACAAACAATCTGGTCGCGAACAAAATCCGCAACGACCTACTTAGTCACAGCTTTGTAAGATGCGGCTTCAACCCATCTAGTGAAGTAATCGATAGCCACTAAAATAAACCGCTGCCCGTTTGAGGCGGTGGGCTCGATCGTACCAATGACATCCATTTCCAAGCGGCAAAGGCTAGGGTGAGCTTGTTGCATTAAGCTCGTTTTGTGGAACTTTTATCATATCTGCATGTACTTGACATTGTTAGCATTTTTGAACATACCGAATGCAATTTGTTTCCATGGTCATCCAGAAATAGTCGGCCCTAAGTATCTTCTTGGCCAAGACAAAGCCATTCATATGCGGGTCGCAGGTCCCGACATGTATCTCCTCAAGCAACTTAAAATCTTCTTTTTCGTCGACACACCTTAACAATCCCAGATCAGGAGTTCTTCTATATAAGGTTCCTCCACCGTGGATGAAATGATTGGACAATCTCCGAAGCGTGCGTTTCTGAGTATGGTTTGCATGCTCCGTCAAAGAATATTCTCCACCCATCGTAGGATTCAGCAATGTCTTCTCCTACAAATGATACCTCTTCATCGGGAAAATACGTTTTCAAGGGTTCGTATTCTCCTCCCACAGGGTTTTCAGCAAGGTGATCTGCTAGCGCCTGACCCTTGACTGCTTTATGAGTTACATAGACAATGTCGAATTCACTCAACAAGATTTTCCACATAGCCAGCTTGCCAGTGGGCATGGGCTTCTGAAAGATATACTTCAAGGGATCCATTATTGATATGAGATATGTTGTATAAGCACAGAAGTAGTGCCTCAGCTTCTAAGCTATCCAAGTTAAAGCGCAGCAAGTATGTTCCAGCAGAGAGTACCGTGCTTCATAAGGAGTAAACTTCTTGCTCAAGTAATAGATGGCCTACTCTTTTCTCCCTGTCTCATCGTGCTGCCCCATAACGCAGCCGAAAGCTCCATCTAGCACTGCAAGGCACAGTAGCAGTGGTCTACCTGGCTCTGGCGGGACCAAGACTGGTGGTGTTGATAAGTATTCCTTGATTTTGTCAAAAGCCTTTTGATTATCCTCGTTCCAACTGGTCGCAACGTCCTTCTTCAACATCTTAAAAATTGGCTCACATATTACCGTAGACTGGTCTATGAAACGGCTGATGTAATTAAGCCATCCCAGAAAACTCATCAGGTCTTTCTTACTCTTTGGCGGTGGTAACTCCTGGATGGATTTTACCTTTGATGGATCCAATTCGATTCCCCGATGGCTGACGATGAATCGCAATAACTTTCCGGCAGGAACCCCGAATGCACACTTTGCAGGGTTTAGTTTTAGGTTGTACTTCCGCAGTCTGTCGAAGAATTTCCTTAAGTCTGATATACGATTCGTGGCCTTTTTGGATTTAGTGATGACATCATCCACGTACACCTCTATCTCCTTATGTATCATATCATTAAAAATAGTAGTCATGGCCATTATGTAGGTGGCCCCACCGTTCTTTAGGCCGAACGACATCATCTTGTAATAGTACACCCCCCATGGTGTAATGAAAGTTGTTTTCTCATCGTCCTCCTTGTCCATCCAGATCTGATGGTAACCGGCGAAACAATCTACAAAGGACTGGAGTTCATGCTTAGCAAAATTGTCGATTAAGATGTGTATGTTTTGAAGCGGGAAATCATCCTTTGGGCTGGCTCTGTTGAGATCCCGATAATCGACACAGACTCTAACTTTCCCATCCTTCTTCGGAACTGGCACGATGTTGGCTAGCCAAGTTGGATATTCAACTACCCTGAGGACCTTGGCCTTGATTTGCTTAGTAACCTCCTCGTTGATTTTCAGCCTCATATCAGGCTTGAATTTCCTGAGTTTCTGCTTCACTAGTGGACACATTGGGTTTGTGGAAAACTTGTGGGCCACAATGGATGTACTTAATCCGGTCATATCGTCGTATGACCATGCAAAGATGTCCTCATACTCTTTCAAGAACTGAGTGTACTCCTCTTTTTCTGACGGCGACAAGTGAATGTTGATGCTGGTCTCCTTGACAGTTTCAGGATCTCCCAAGTTAAATATCTTAGTTTTGTCCAGGTTGGACGTAGGCTTGTTCATAAAATCCTCTACTTCTTTGACGATTTCCTCGGGTATGGCATCCTCTTCTTCTGAATCACTATCCTTTTGTTGCGTTGCCTCATTACATGTCACAGTTACCGGTTCATCGAGATAGGAAATAGTAATGTTGTATGGATAAAGATACGAGAGAAAAGTGGTAATAATAAACATCAATTCTTTGAAAGTGTCAAACAAATGCGATTTTCAATAATTTAAATAACGTTTTGGAACATCGGAAATATTATTTAAAACAAAATTCCAAAACGGGAAATCATTTTTTTCTTAGAAAACAAAATAAACAATGCTGCTCAGCCTTGCTACCTCGGGACTCGTCGGGCCCTGGATGGTCTGACAGTCCAGTTCCTAAGGAATGTTCCTCTTTCCACAGCTCGGATAGTAGGGCCTTCCTCCTCCTCCTCAACAATTACACAACAGTCCATGTCATCATCCTCCAAGAACAGGTTCCTTAATGCTGCCAACGCTTCTTCCTCCCCTGATCCCCATATATTTTCGGCCTGGTAGAAGGTCTGACTCTGGTGTGGCACAGGTTGCTCAAGTGGATAGTATGGACCACGCCACGGTGGTGACCAATTGCGAAATTCCTGCCAGGTGTACTGATATCCTAGACCAAAAGTTGTACCATGGCGCTTTGGCTGTATCGGTTTGGAGATGCCCTAGAGATTTTACCAAGCCCCTTGCCGGGGTCATATCCTTTCCATGGTATCATGCTTGCTATCTTTCTACTCCACCAATTATCCTTCTCAAATGTGTTAACCCATTCAATACGATTATAAGTTTCTCCACCTAACCTTCTTCTGTTTTCAACCACCGGGATGGTCTGACTAGTGTAAATGGGGTTGCTCTCATCTCCATGGATAATTACTTCCTAGTGATTACACTCGAACTTCACGTCCTGATGTAAGGTTAATGCTACAGCCCCAGCAGCATGTATCCATGGTCGTCCCAACAACAGATTGTAGGATGTAGATATATCCAGTACATGAAACTCGACATCAAACCATGTAGGCCCCATCTGCAGACAGAGATTAGTCTCTCCAATGGTGGACCTTTGCGACCCATCGAATGATTTTACGTTCATCGTTCCCTATCGTATCTCAAGCAGGCTGATTGACGCCCACCTATACCACTAAAGAGTAGCAATGAAGGGGTCGAAGCAACTTTTACCCGAACAGGTCGGGATCGATTTCCACATGGAGCTATGCATGTGGGAGTTGAGTGTCTAAGTGATATGGTGATGTTTCATGCTCTTAATTACACTTCTCATAAAAAGGGTTTTGTTATTATGCTAAGGTTTAAACTAAAAGAGATTATGAACTATCTAACTATGATCTTTTTGTGGATTTTCTCAGTTGATTAAAAGCACTAGGGCCATGACTTGCTCCTAGGCTAGTGACTAATGGGGTCTAAGATTGAGAATAACATTGTGAATTGTGGGTGAATGATATAACCTCATGCTAAGTTACTCACCCAATACCTCTCGGTAATTTGGGCGACCTTTCCCGAATTGGCCTTCTCAAGCTCAATTGGGTGTTTCAATAAATCACATGAATTGGCTCAAATCAGGTGTATCTATCTCTAGAATCCACCCTTTTATTGGGGCTATCAATCTCTTAAGCTCACCCCCATACTTTGTTAGCCTAATTACCTATACTTGGGTCATCTTTCTCAAGAGTGACCCTACTTATGAAGGCATGACCTGGCGTTCGCAACCACTAGATCTAAGAATTATGCACAAAATTAGATAAAAAATCCAACACCCATACACAAAATCATCCTAAAATTGAAGACCCATTAGTTACCCACACTAGGGTTGGGTCACAACCCTAGCTTAAGGGTCTAGCTACTCATGATTGAAGAAGAAACTACAATAGAAGATGAAAATGAGCTCATAAAAGTAAATTACAAGATAGAAATTGAAGAACTATTGTAAGAACTATGATAAAATTACTCAAATGAACAAAAACCACTATTCACGTGTTCCTCCTCAAAGCTCATGACCTAAAAATGAGAAAAAGATCTATTTGTACTAGGCTAAAAATACTGGACAAAATTGCCCCTTAGGAGAATTCGCTCCCAGTGTATTTCTGAGCGCCGCGGCGGATTGGCTTCTGTTGCAGTGGAATAATGGTTGTTGCAACGGTCTTGGACTGTGTAGCCTCTCTGGTTCTCCATTTTGCGTCCAGTAGAATAATGAAACATTGCAGCAGCGATGGTACAAATGCGACAGCGGAATAATACCGTTGACCGAAAAAGTTCGAATCCCCACTCTTGCTGACTCTCTGTAGTTCACAAAATGGGCCCAGCGTAATAGTGTATGCTGCAACGGTAGATAAACCGCTACATAGAAAAAGTAGCGCGGTCAGCGGTGAGCTTTCCTCAAAAATCACCTCTCTGAAGTTTGACAACGGGGCAACGGAGGGAAATCTGCTGCAGCGAAATGACAAACGTTGCAGCGGAAAAGTGAATGCTGCAGCGTTTCTGCTGGGTACTAGGAACTTGCAAGTTTAACTCTTTTTGAGACCTTTTTGGATAAATATTCACAAATCAACTCAATCCCTGCAATTCAAACAACTTGCATCAAAATGTGGGAGTATTTTAATCAAATTTGCCTAAAAACTTAAGGAAACGGGAGTAAATAATAGCACAAATCACTAGTTATCAACTCCCCCAAAATTAAGTCTTTGCTTGTCCTCAAGCAAACAAAATAACTCCCACCTCCGTAATCAAGAAAAGAGAAAGTATTTCAGCCATCAAGATGTGATTCATCAAGCTTCAATTGGGACTAACAATTACCCTCAACACAAATGCATAATTGACAAAGTTATGCAATGATTTTCTCTTTTCACTAGATCTAATGTGACACTAAAGCTTCAAGAGTTGACTCAACTCGTCATAGAGCTTCTCTCTTTCACCTCAATCACTGTGGATCCCAGACTCTTTCTCCTCTAATTTCCATAGGCTCATCTCACCATAAAGAACGATCTCTCAAAATTTGGTTTATCATAGGGGTGCTCTCTTCACTCTCCAAAGAATGCCTCAAGTCCAGCTTTAAGTACCATAGGCTTGCCCCTCGTGTGAATCACCACTAATATAAGCTCACTAAACTTGAGATCCTATAGGGCTTTGTCGGGATGTAATGGAGGCTTTTTGGAATGAATTTGGTCATAATGAACTTTGGTAGAACATCTTCCCTTAAGCACTCCAATTTTTCACATTTTTGGACATGTTACTCTTGACTCTTTGAGTCACACATTTTCCTTGGGGAACTTAGAGAGACTCATTGTCGCTCTTTATTTTACATGGGGCTCAGTTTTCTCCCTTTTTCTTTTCTTTTCCGTCATTTCAAGCCCTTTTTCAACTTTTTGCTTTTCCTTTCACCCTTTTGCTTTTCTTTTTGGTTCATTCTGCTTTTCAACCTTTTCTTTGGCTCCTTTTTACATAACCAAGCCCTTCATCACTATTAATTCCCTCATCTCTCCCCCAAACTTACGATTTTTGCCTATTATTCATCAAGAGTGCTCACGTAAAGAATGGGTGCCAAGAGAAGGTCATTTGAGAACGGATGAAGGTTTGCAATGTGGTTGTTTGAACAAATCAGCTCAGGCTCAAAAGGTGTTGACTAGGGATCTTGTCAAGGTAGGCTAAGAAAGTCTTTCAAATTTCAGTAGGGAATCAAGGAAGGCCTTTGATCATCTCACAAGTCGAGCTCACTTAGGATTTCGCCTAGAAAAATACTTGGGGCAAGTTCTAGACTTTTACGCACGGCACTCGGGATATGGAATTTCAAACCTTACCTCACAAACCTTGGGATTGTTAAAGAGTATCGAGTCGAGGGTGTAACACCCCGTATATTCGGCATAGGTATGAATGAGTTAAAGGAGTAGTAAGGTTATATTTTGGACATATGAAGTCCTATCGGTATGATCATGGGTGAAAATAGTTGTTTCAAAATCAAGATGGAAAGTGAGGTGCATAAGATTCGACAAAATCGACTAAGTTTACAGAAGATCCATCTTTCATCAGTGTTTAGTGAAAATGTGTAATGAATCTTAGAAATCCCAAAGCATTAAAGTTGTAGGCCTTTGAAATAGATTTCCAACGATACATTATGGAGCCCGAACGGATATCTGTGCAAAACGTTATGCCCGTTTTACAGAACACTATGCGGTTTCGCTCTGGCCATTTAGCGCAGTCAGTAGCGCGGTTGGGGCCTCCAAGTGCGCGGGGGAGCTAGTGGGGGGTTATTTTAAAGCTCTACTTCGTCCCCCACACCCCAAAAACATAAAAAACTTGCTCTAGGAAGGAAAACTCTCAAAAACTTAACTTCTTAAAGGTCCCTCCACCATCCAAGGTAAGTTTTAATGGTGATTCTAAGTTTATTTCAATTCTCCAACATCTTATTAACATGGGTAAATCCTCCATATCATTAGATATTCGATTTTGAAATCATTGTTGAGAGAAGGAACCCTAGAACTCGAATTCAAGGGGATTGAACTTCAAAAAGGTAATGTCTTCACCCTCTAATTGATTCTAGCATTGGATTAATGATTATAGACTCTAGATCATGAGATATGAATTGATGAGTTTGATAGAAAAGCATGAACGACTATAGGTTTGGGTTGTTGATTATTGATTATTGGTTAAGGGTGTTGTTTACCTTATGGGTGATAAAGAATAATGTAGATTATAACTATTTGACACTCTAGAATTTATCTAGGAGCAAAAGAATGGGTTATTGGGTATAGAAACACCATTAATAAGGGCTATGAAGATTTATGCCACAAAGTGTTTGATAAAATGCCTAAGTGACCAAAACATGGCTATTGTTGCTAATATGGAATCCCTTTGACTTGCATTGATATAGATTAAAGTTGAAAGGGTTGGAAAACATTATATTACACTCAAGAGCAGGAAATTAAGGTATGTGAGGCTAACACTCTATGTTTGGGAATGTTATTGATTCTCCCTACAATACGTTTCTATTACGACATTACTAATTGCCTCAGAAATAGAGTTAAGCCTAGTTCCTTGAATAGTTTCAGAACTTCTATTCTCTAGCTTCATAACTCGTTCATGACTTTCATTCTGAACGTTGTGAAATCAATGCGTAATCAATATAGACTTGGGTTTGATGCCCATGAGTCTCAGTATAGCTTACTCAGCATGTCATAAACAGTTGAAGTTTCAATTTTCATAATCAATTCATGAATACATGTCTCAGTCTAGCTCTATTCAGTATTCAAGTATCATGTAACTTAGTATGGTTCAGTATTTCAGCATCATGTATTTCAGTATCATGTATTTCAGTATGATTCTCAGTTCCTGAATGTTGAACACCTGTACTTGGGCCTGAGGCTGTAGTTTATGCTTTATGCATGTTTGGGACTGAGGCCGTAGTTTATGCTTTATGCATTTTTGGGCCTGAGGTCGTAGTTATGTATACGTATACTTGGGCCTAAGGCTGTAGCTTGTGCACATATATATTGGGCCAGAGGTCGTAGCTTATTCAGATAAACAGGTTGTTCATCATTCAGAAGAGGGAGTATTCATATCTTACTTCCTTTGTTCAGTTCATTTATCAGTTATCAGCTACCAGTTCAGTTATCAGCTATCAGTTCAGTTATCAGTTATTAGTTATCATTTCACTTATCAATTATCAGTTATCAGTTCAGTTATATGCTATCAATTATCAGTTCAGTTATCAGTTATTTGTTATCATTTCATTTATCAGTTATCATTTTAGTCATTAGCTTAGTTTCAGTTTCAGCATTTATAATTTTATCTTTCAGTTGCTTTACATACCAGCAATTCAAATGTACTGACGTCCCTTTTGCTCGGGGCCTGCATCTCACGATGCAGGTAATGATTTACAAGTTGATGATTTAGAGCGCTAGGATTCTCGTACCAGCTATTTGGCGATCCCCAGCTCTTTCGGGGAATTATCATTACCTTACAGTCCTCACTATTTTTAGATAGTCAGTATTTTCAGTACTTCATTAGAGGCTTCATAGACTAGAGTAATAGTTAGACAGAGTCGCAGGCTTTTCATATTAAGCCATGTTGGCTATAATATGTTTCAGAATTGTATTAGTATTTCCGCACTTTGCTTTATATCGTCCAGACTTTCAGCATATCAGCATGTGTTAGTTTATCTTCCGCATTCAGTATGTTATGATATCACATGTTGATTCAACTAGCCAGTTGGTTTGCTCGGTCACATAAAGTTAGGCACCGAGTGTCGTGTTACGTCTAGGCCCAGGTTCGGGGCGTGACAGAGGGCCCACAACAACCTTGGTTCAAATTGAAGACTCAAATATGGCTATGAACACCACCTGACGACAGTTTTCAGTCAACTCAAGATTCTAAGGGTCACAACTAAAACTAGCCTCATTTGTAATCTGTCTTTAACCATGAGGTCAAAGGTAGGTCTGTTGGTGCCAAGTGAAGCTTTATTTGAATCACATTTATTCATTACTACCGAACCAAAAGAAAACAAAAACAAAAATAAAAAACTCAAAGGTAAGTCTGTTGGTTCCAAGTGACGCTTTATTTGAATCACATTTATTCACTACTACCGAAACAAAAGAAAACAAAAACAAAAAGAAAAAACGAAAAACTGACTCAATCCCTTAAGAAGGTCGTCACACCGTCTGCCGTAGGGAAGAGACACCCGGTTTGCACAATTTCTACCCCTGGAAAGAACCATGGCTTTAAGAAAACCAGGGTCTTATTGACAGCGCAAAAGGAAAAGAAGAAGTTATAAATGAAAAAGAAGCTACTAAATGAAATAAGAAGTTAGACTACAAATGGAAAAAGCTAAAGAAGTTATAAAGTACAAAATACAGAAATCAGAAATGAATATTTACAATAGGGGATGAATATATGCATATGATAGGGAATCTGAATATATACATACCAAAAGTGAAAAAGAAAAGTACGAGTATGTAAATAAGTAAAGGAAAATAGTATCAGCAGTTATTACAACCCAAAATCATGAAAATGTCTGAAATCATCAACTACCAAATAGAGGCCACCCCCTCCAATAAAAACTAGCATTGTCCTCAATGCTAACTAGCCAACAATATAAATCAGGGGAGAGTGGTGAGATAGAGTAAAAGGAAACTCCTTATGGTGCCTCAGGCTGCATAGGTGAAGGATCAAATAGGGTTGATGAAGAAGGCACAGTGCTAGTGGTGGTATCATGGTCCTGTGGCTGCATGGATGTCTGGCCCTCGGGCTCCTCGAGCTGAATCTCCATGTCATCAGTCCGCGGGATGGCTCTCCTACGATCTGGGGCTGGTGGAAGGTCTGCCTCATAAACATGTGGGGCCTGGTCAGAGGGCCCTGACTCTCCTAACAAAAGATCAAGGGGGATGTCCCCCGCAGCTGCGACCTTTGCCACCCCCTTTACCAAAACAACTTGAGTCTTTTGCATCTTCACCTGAACCTTCTTCATATCATCCTGGGACTTCTTCATCTTCTTCACATACTTTACCCAATAAGTGATCTCCTTTTCTTGATTCTCCAGTGTCTCCATGATTTTCTTTTGGTTATCCACCAAGCTCTTCAATGTATCCTCCAGAGTTGGAGGCAATGCAATAGGTGTCGGAGCTGACTGGGCTGCAACTGTAGAAGAAAGGTCAGAAATCTTAGAGGAAGCTACCTGCAGCCAATTGGTGATACCAACTAGAGTCTAAGACACTTTCAAGGCCGTCTGAGGGTAGGTGGAGGATGATGGCAATGAGACTGGAATGGCCATGGCAGGATCTGACGGAGGCTTAGGGACAACAGCAGCAGTGGGACTCTCAGAAGCAATAGAGCCTTCAGCAGCAGCGGAAGGCTCTGTGGTTGTGGAAGTACCAGGGGCTGAAGATGTGGTGGCTTTCCCCTTTTCCCTGGGGTTATCTGACCCCTTCAAACTGTACCATGAGAAATCAGACCGGGGCTTTACAAAAGTGTCAAAATCCTTTCCCTCAACATCATTGTCCCATAAATACATAGTAAGGAAGTTGGGGAACGGATAAGAGGCCTCATTCCTCTGCACAATCTGGTCTATCACCCTGGACATGATATTCCCTATGTTAATTGGGATACCATCCATAATACAACCCACTATCATCACCCTAGAAAGGGCCATGTCACTGTCATGGAGTATCGGGTCTATCCTGCTGCAAACAAAAGTAGCCCATCCCCTGGCCTCAAAGCTCAATGTGTTTATCTTGATGGCGGTGCCTGCAACCAACCATGCCGGTGTAGTCCCTAGGGTAGCTATGACTAAGGCAAATCATGGGCGAGCCAAATCTTTCATATTCACCTTCTCCAAGTATTGAGTCTCATTTTCATCCGCGAAACCCGCATAGTTATTAAAAGCCATGACATATTCATTGACATCAACCACTTTGGTAGTATTCATTGGGGTCAACCAATTTGGTAGTAAAGAGGTCCTACCCCTCCCTTTATAAAAATTGCTTCTTCACATTGGGGTGGAGGGGTAGGAGATAATTGATGATGAAAGGCCTTTCCGGGATGAGAGATATCTGGGGCCACCATTCTCTAAACTGGTGGTAGGCCGGTTCATAGACAAATCAGTCTGCACTTGGGTGTCACCACCCCTTCCAAAACCAAGAGCCTCATCTGAACTTTCGAGGTTGATGGAAGGAGGGGATGCTGATTGGGATGCTACACCAGTGCCCTTGGGAGTAGCTGAATGGCTAGAAGAGTCCTCAGAAGCCTCAAAGCTAGTGGACTCGTTGATGAGTCTCCGTGGCTTTGACAATGCATCTGCTAAAGCTGCTCCACTTTGTCCCTCTGAAGCTTCCTAGGAGAGCACATACTCACTAGACTCGGACTCTAAAAGGCTTGTCCTTTTTCTTTTCTGTTTCATTCCTATTGCCTGTGTCGGACCCAAAGGATTCTGTTGTTTTCCTTTGCCCCGACCCCTTAAAGGGTCCCCTCTCCCGGGTTGCTTGTCAGGTCCTCCCCATGATCTCACCATTCTCTGCAAACACGTCACAAACGTTGTTAGAAATTATACCAATTAAAGCTTAGACAATATAGAAGCACAGAGTGAAATAGTGTCAGCGAAAAAAGGGTCGCTGCAGCGAAATGGTCACCTATGACAGTGGATTTATGACCGCTGCAGCGGAATTAAGGGGATCAGATTACACCCTTTCTCTGATTCTTGACAACGCTGACCGCGAAAAATGGGTCCGCTGCAACGTTTGGCCACTGCTGACAGCGGAATTCTAGCCGCTGCAGCGGAAACTGAGAACACCTGAAGGTGAACTCTCTGAACTTTGAGAAACGTGGACGGCGTATTTTTGTCCGCTGCAGCGGAAGGTCACCGGTGACAGCGGAATTGTGGTCGCTGCAGCGGAATTCCGGGGTTGAAAATTATGAAGCTTGAGGACTCCGCTATCAGCGAAATTTTGAAACGCTGCAGCGGAGTCCGTTAGAAGAACGCACTGAGGGCTAGGGTTCTATCAATTATTCAAAATTTTCATACAAACACAAATATAAAGAACCCTATATCCACATAGATGCCCAGAAATCATTACCCCAAAATTATAACACACATTGACGATTCAATTTCAACAATTAGGGTTGGACTAATTCTAAGCAAAAAAGCAAACAAAAGAAAGACACACTGAAACAACCTAAAACTAAGAACAAATACTAAACTAAAAATAAAGATGAAGGATGTAAAAAGATGAAATCAAGAGCCTTGGATGAAGAGTGAAAAAGTAGGAGCAGTAATTATGTTATGGTTGATGAGAAAATGAGCGAAAAGGGTAAAAAAATAGGGGTCCCTTATTATTTATATTAGGACCGTGGGATCCAGACTGACTTACCTAGCGTGGCAGCGGTACCATTAGCCTTCACCGCTGCAGCGGAATTCTGTCGCCGCAGCGGAGTTCAATCCTTGACAGCAAAAAGTGAAACGCTGCAGCGTTGTTGAGATTCATAGAGCATGTTATTTGGCCCAATTGGACCGCTGTCAGCGGTCATTTTTCACTACAGCATTTGGTCACCACTGTCAGCGGATTTGTGACCGCTATAGTGAAATTCTCCAGCTTGCTCGGTTTTCCAGATTTGATTCAACATTGCATCCATCAAGTCCTACATCAACTTCACAATAGGTTAGCTCATAAAAAATCTACCCTACCAAAAATAACCAGAAAGAAACAAAAGAAAACACTTGGGTTGCCTCCCAAGAAGCGCCTGATTTAACGTCGCGGCACGACGCATGTTACCATATTCAAAGGAATTTTAACAAAGCCACCACGTGGCTATCTTCAAATTTATCCAAATAATGCTTGACCCGGTGCCCATTCACACGAAAACTATCCCCATTCTTGTTTTTGAGATAAAGAGCACCAAATGGTGTAACCAATACCACTTCAAACAGGCCACTCCACTTGGACTTAAGTTTACCCGAGAAGAGACGAAGCCTAGAATTGAAAAGAAGCACCAAGTCTCCCACTTTGAACTCACGGTCTTTGGCATATGTTTCGTGCAAGTACTTCATTTTCTCTTTGTACAAATAAGAACTAGCATATGCATGGAATCTAAACTCATCTAGCTCATTGAGGTGGTCAACTCTAAGATTTGCATTTGTATCCCAATCCAAGTTCAACTTCTTCAGTGCCTTGTGCTCCAATTCCGCTGGAAGATGACATGCCTTGTCATAAACCAACTGGTGACATACCTATTGGGGTTTTGAAGGCAGTCTTGTAAGCAAGATCAGGGCTAGGAATTTAATGGGTGATGTAAGGAATGGAAGAAAATGAGTTAAAGAGTACAAACCTATAAATTGATGTTGAGTTTTCCCTTCAAAATCGCTCCTAGGACGAGTTCTAATGGAAGGGTTATGAAATTTTAGGGAAAATCCCGCTACTGTTCTGTTTTAAGTCACAGGTGTCAGGCCTTCTTTGCGTTCGCGAAGGGTCTGCCGCGTTCGCGATGAGCAACAGCCCGAGTGGCTTTCATGTTCGCGAGTCCTCATCCGCATTAACATAGGCTCATCCCCCCTGGCCTTCGCGTTCGCGAGAGTACCTTCGCGAACGCGAAGAAGAAGACACCAGATAATACCTGAAGCATAAAAAACAGATATTTCTATGTTTCAAAACACTCGTAGCCTATCCGAAACTCACCCCGAGCACTCGGACTCCAAACCAACTATGCACACAAGTCTAAAAATATCATACGAACTTGCTCGCGCAATCAAATTGCCAAAATAATTCCTAGAACTACGAATTGAACACCAAATCGAATGAAATTTTTAAGAAAACATTGAAATTTCTATTTTCACAACCAGACGTCTGAATAACGTCAAATCAGCTATGTTTTTCACAAAATTTGAAAGAAAAGTCATAAATAATATAGTGGACCTGTACCGGGCTCCGTAACCAAAATATGTACCCGGTATCAACAAGATCAAACATAAATAAATTCTTAAAATCAGTACTCTTTCAAACTTTTAATTTTTCATCAAAATTGCATATCTCGAGCTAGGAACCTCAGAATTTGATTCCGTGCATACGCCCAGGTCCCATATTTCGATACGGACCCATCGACACTGTCAAAACTCAGATCCGGGTCTGTTTTCTCAAAACGTCAACTGAAGTCAACTCAATTTAACTTTTAAGGCAAAAATTCTGATTTTTATCAGTTTTTAACATATAAGCCTTCCGAAAAAATACCCAGACCGCACACGCAAATCGAGAAAGGCTAACATGATATATTTAAAGATTTGAAACACAGAGTTTAGTTCTAAACATGAGATTACCTATCGGGCCTTCACAATTAGTTCATGCCTTGAATTGGTCTCTACTTGAGAAAGAGAGACTTAGTCTAGGAATACTTGGCTAACAAGAATTTGGAATAAAATCAAGTGATTGGTAGTCTCAATTAAAGAGTTGAACCTAGAGATAGTAAAACCCGACTTGAGCATGTTATCAACTATTTTATTCAATACCCATTCGGACTTGAGAAAGCCAAATTGGGAAAAACCACTCTCTTACCGAGAGGTAATGAGTAGGTAATTGTGTGTTGATAGCTATAATACACCCCTACCAACAAAACAAGTTTTAAAGCTTACAACCCATTAGGAAAACACCTAGGTGAAGGTCATATCCCCAGGCCTTTTCATATATTTGAAAAACATCCAAAAACAATATTCTCTAGTTTTATATTTTAGAATTGCAATCCTTAGCGTAATTTTAGAAGTAAAAATAAAACAACATATGTGGAAGTGCAACTTAGATACTTCACTTGCTCTATACAAATATATAATACTAATTCCCCTCTCAGCTCCTTATGAATTCGATCCTGATTCCTTGTTGGTTATTATTATTGCAACCGACCATTTCATAACCTCGCGTAGAGGTGTGACTTGGAGGAGATCAGTGCCATAGGATACTTAAATACGAGATTACAACCTACCATCAGCGAAGTAGACGACTTCTCTAAAAGTGAGGGTAGGGATCAAGAAAAGGCAAGTGAGAGTGAAGGAGGTTATGAAGAGAGTGAGGAAGAATATAGAATGTGAGTGAGCAATTTGAAGGTTCCATGACCATAGGGTACTCTTTCATAGCCCCTTCCGAAGAAACTGGTGAAGAGACAAGGGCTCAAGAACCTTGGTCTCTGTTAACTCCCTTCACTGGAGATGAAGAAGTTAACAGTGATGAATATGATGTACCACTATCTAAAGTAGAGAAGAAACCCAGAAAGATCCATGTGAAAGCTAAAAGTTCACCAGTCTCAACAAGGAAATGAGTGGCTCCTCCTGCTAGAACTCCTCTTACAAGGAGTAAAAGAAATGTTGTTGATGCAAAAATCATTGATAAGTCTAGAAGTAAAAAGAAGTCAAAGAAGAAGGTCTCAATTGTGGAACCTGTAGTTGAGGTGGATGGAGAAGATGAGTCTGACTCTTCCTTGCCATCTAAGTCTTCTGCACCAAAGGGAAAGGGTGCCAAAGTTATAAGACCTGTTTTCCCTTATGCAAAGGCCAATATGGGTAAGACAAGAAAGAACGTGCCAGCTGCAGTTGATCGACTCACAGAGTTCAGGAACATAAATGTGCTAAATGGGAAGATTCTTGCGAACACTTATGAGAATGGAATGGCTCAACTGGTTAAACAAATTGAGCTACAGGGGTGGAAGAACATATTTGTCAAAGATCCCCCCCCCCCCAGTATATTTTCCCGATGTGGTGGAGTTCTATGAAAATTTCAACTTTGATGGGAATGTAGTCTAGAAGAAGGTAGGGGGGCTTGAGATGGAGTTTTGATGCTGAGGAGTTAGGGATGCTTTTGAATATCTCTTCCTTGATATTTGACAATTACATTAAGAACAAATGGCCAGCCATAGACGATGATGTTGACACTGGCATTGTGGTCACATTGTGGTCACAAGGAAGTTCTCACAAAAGTTTGAACTAGATGGTCCCCAGAAAGTGTACAAGACTGATATTACCCCTGAACATGTTCCCTCCTAGTGTCCTTAGTTCTTTGTTATTCCAGTGATGCCTTATCTTTTTTTTCTTTTTCTTAGTCTTAGTAGTTTGCAGTATGATTAACTTATTGTGTTCCAATGATGAAGACAAGGCCCTAAGCTTTTTTTGGCACTAGTTAATATCTCATCTTGCTCTGCTTTATTGCTTTGTACTATATTGGATCGTCAACCTAGTCTATTTGCCTTGATATTTCTTAAGCTTGTGATGTATACTATTTGGCCTTGAATCTTACATTATCTGTGCTTAATGTCTAACATTTTTTTGGTTTTTTTTACAATTCCAAAAGAGGAAAGATAAGGTTGGAAGGTTGTGAACATACATTTCTGTCAATGGTACTTGTCACTTGTTGTGATTATCTGGCTCTTTGATGTGATTACCTGGTTCTGTTGTGTACAAAGTTTGTCATCAAAAATGGGGAATTTTTTGAGTATTAAGTTTTGATGATTAACAAAGTAAATTTTCAAAGAACCAGTTCTTCATGTTGATACTTGTACGTCTGTACAAGACAGAGACTTTATCTCAAAGTTACCCAGTAAGCATCTGGCCTAACCCCGGAGAAGTAGTGACGAGGGGTCAACATCAACACTTACTAGTGGTCTAATAACTTAAATACAGTACAAAGTCAAATATACAGCAGGGTAATAAACATTATAAAAAAAATATAGATACGTTGTATGATCCTACTTTAAACAGTAAATTAAAGCTCTCAATTATCAATTACCTCCTCAATCGGAGTATATATGAAATGGAACTCACCAGATAGGTCGTCATAACTCAAATCAGGAAAACAAATGGATACGCTGGTTTTTTGTCAAATATTACGCACGACGCTGCCGAAACGAACTACCCGATCCCATAAGAGTATTTTATAGAAATGCCAAGGCGTATGGCCCAATCCCATAATAATGTGTACACCGCCGAGGATCAAATGACACGAACCGTAGATACATCTAAAATACTGTCGAGGTGAATGGCCCGCTCCCATAAAGAATGTGGTAAATAATCCTGCCGAGGCGATCGACCCGATCCCTTTAGAGTAAGAAGCTTTAACGGATCCTTGAACCACTCACGAATAAATGTGTGAGTTATGAACTTTAAGGAAAGTTTTGTGATGAAAACGCACAACGTGGGAGGAATTCATAAGGGAAGCACAAACTATTCCACGGACTATCAAGTAGCTCATCACATCTCTACAATAGCAAGTCTATCACCCTATGCAAGTCTAGTCTCAATTCGTAACGCGAAATAAAATAATTAAACGGGCAAAGATGACTCAAATAATACAATCATAGCAAGGCGTGAACCTAAGTCTACCTGGACATAATCAGGAATTCTAGCATACGCATGGACACTCGTCACCTCATATGTGTGTAGCTCCCACAACATATAGCACATAAGAATATAACACCTACGGGGTAAGTTCCCCTCACAAGGTTAGACAGGAGACTTACCTCGCTCCAAAGTTCCATAACTGACTCCAACGACACTCTAACACCTCAAACCGATGCCCGTCATTCCAAAACTAGTCAAACAATGCGCACCCCAATAAAAATATACTCTAATACTCGTAATAAATCAATTTATAACAATTCCTAACTCCGCTCAAAAAGTTAATAAAGTCAACTCTCAGGCCCACATGCCTGAAACCCGATAAAACTCACAAAATGTAACGACCCGGTCTGTCGTTACGTAAAACCTGCATTATAATTGCTGTTATTGACTTATCATAGACCTATTATTCTATTATTTATGTGTTAGAGTTGATAAGCTTGAAATCGGAATGGTTAAATGAGAATTCAGTCCCTTAGTCTTTAAAAATAGCCTTAAAATGGGAGAAGTCAACTGAGAGTTGACTTATTGGTAAACGGCCTCGTAATTCATATTTTATGGCTCGGATAGCTTTGTTAGGTGATTTGGGACTTAGGAGTGTGTTCAGAATAATTTTATGATGTCCGGTGTAGAATTAGGCTTGAATTGGCGAAAGTTAGTTTTTGGTGATTTTTGGTCGGCAATGGAAAATAGGCTGTCGGGGTCGGAATGGAATTCCGATAGTTGGAACAGGTTTGTAATGTCATTTTGGACTTGTCCGCAAAATTTCAGGTCAATCGGAGTTGATTTGGATAGTTTCGGCATCATTGGTGGATTTTAGAAATATCAAAGTTCTTAGGCTTGAATCCTATGTGAATTTGGTGTTTTAATGTTAGTTTTGGTGTTTCGATAGTGAAACTAAGTTTGAATGATGTTATGAGACATTTTGGTATATTTGGTTGGGGTCCCGAGGGGATCGGGATTGATTCCGGGTGGCTAACGGGCATTTTTGGACTTAGAGCAATTGCTGGTTTTCTGGTGTCACTACAGCAGATTTTTACTCTCTGCGATCGCATAAAGGGAGTCGCGATTGCATAGAGAATTTTGATAGGGGTCAGGAATTACTCTCTGCGATCGCATAAAGGGAGTCGCGATTGCATAGAGAATTTTGATAGGGGTCAGGAATTACTCTCTGCGATCGCATAAGTATGCCCGCGATCGCAGAGGACGAGCAGGTTAGGCAGTGCGGTCGTGTGAGGTCTCTTGCGATCGCGTAGGCGTTTGGGGCGCGTGGAGTCAGGAGGTCAGGAGCGCTGTGCGATCGCGTGCCTAAGGCTGCGATCGCGGAATTCAAAAGCTCTAACACTGTGTGATCTCAGGTCCAAGGCTGCGATCGCGGAGAACAAGTATTTGGGCAGTTATATAATTTAACGCTCCGCGACTTAAACCCGTATTTCACCATTTGTGTACGGACAGAGAGCTTTTTGGGCGAATTTTGAAGGAGGAAATCAGTGGGCTGCACAGAGGTAAGTAATTTGATTATTAAAACTCGTTTATGGGTGATTATAGACCATAATCCCAGCCTTTAATTCATGAAAAATAATAGAAAAATAGGATTTTGGGGCATGAGATTATGAGAACTTTAGGGGTCGATTTGAGGGGTCAAACGGACTTCGATTTTGGTGTTCTTTATATGTACAGAATCTTGAGAAGATGAAGAACACTTTTCTGTAAACATTTCTGAGTTTCAGGACACGGGCCCAGGGGTCAGGTTTTGCCCGGTTTCGGATTTTTGAGTAAATTTCGATAATTTTCGATTGGGAATTGTTTCTTAAGCACATATTGATGATAAAAATCTAAACTTGGTAGATTTGGAGCCTTCGGAGGTTGATTCTAGAGGCAAGCGCACCGCGTAATAATTTTGGGCTAGTTTTGAGGTAAGTAATATCTTTAAATCCTGTCCTGAGGGTATGAAACCCCGGACTATACACCCTTTCACGGGTTTTGAAATAAAAAGGTAGAAACTTTGGAACATATTTCTTATTTAGGCAACTATTGAGTTGCGAAACCGATTTTTAAGCCTTTGCTTAAATAGTATTTATATATTATGATATGTTTTGGGCTGTAAGCCATGTTTGGGGCCTAGTGCCGATCTGTTTACCCCTTGCGGGATGTGTTTACTATATTTTCCTTACTGGTATGTTATGATTTTTCACTCAGTCTTTTATGTGATATTGTTTTGACATTCAGAGTATTTTGATACTACTTCTTGAAAATGAAACACTATTTTTTTGTCGAGATCCCGGTATATTTATGGCCTGAAGGGAAAATTGAGAGTGTCTGACTGAGTGAGGCTGCTGGCCTATATTGTGTGTGATTTATGTCATGTTGTGGCTTATTATAGCGCTTGGGCTGTAGGAGCCCCTCTGGAGTCTGTAACACACCCAGTGAGCGCCAGTACCGACTGTGAGGTTGCCTGATGGGCAGAGTGATGGTGAGGTGGCCTGATGGGCTAATATTGAAAGATATTGGGATGAGAAATGATTATGGCCCAAGATGCAGTTTTATGAAGATTTTTACTGAGTTTTCGAACTATGATTTACTTCGTTTTCAAACTGGTTTTTACTGAGATATACTGATATTTCACTTGTTTCAATGGATTTCTGGAAACTGATTTCGAACCTATGCATTTGATGAATACTACCAGGTGACTTGGTGTTTTACTGGCTTTTGTGAAATTGTGCATCTGTACTGTGTGTCTTTTATTTCTCAGACTGTGATTTATTTTCATTACTACTGAGTTGGCATACTCATAAAGACTCCATGTGCCTCTGTGCACAGATTCAGGTACTGATTTGGAGCAGTAGCTGCCTTGTTCGTTAGCAGCAATTCACGGGATTTCGAGGTAGCTGTTCAGCGTCCACAGCTTCTCCATTTCCCTTCCTTATTTAGTTTTAGCATTTGATTCATAGACTTATATCATAGCGTTAGCAGAGTTAGATTTATTCATTATTAGATGCTCATGACTATTGACTCCAGTTCTTGGGAAGTCGTTTAGAATATTATGGGGACGCTAAGACTTAATTATATTTATTGATGCTATGGTCGCATGTTTATTATTAAATTGTGAACTGTTATAATTGAATAAACGCGTAGTGAGGTGATGGTTGGCTAGCCTAGTTCCACAATAGGCGCCATCACGACCGGTTAGGATTTGGGGTCGTGACAAGTTGGTATCAGAGCTCTAGGTTGCATAGGACTCAACGATCATGAGCAGGTTTAGTAGAGTCTTGCGGATCGGTACGGAGACGTCTGTACTTATCTTCGAGAGGCTGCAGAACTCTTAGGAAACATTCCACATTCTTTAATTCTTATCGTGTGAATCCATTTATTCAGCCAAAAGCGTAACTCTTTGAATTCCTTTCATGTATTCGAATGCGCACCCGAGTGCTTGGTATCAGTTGTGCGTCGGCGGCTTGTGACTTCCATGGGTGAGATGTGATTTTTTTTTACATGTTAATATTGGGTCAGTCGGAAGGACTTGAGGCCGGATTTTGTCTGTGGCTTGAGTACTGAGATTGCATTTGTGTGAGCACATGTGTTGGGGGACTTATATGTTTCTGGTGTCCTTATTGATGAAACCTTGAGACTAGATGACTACGTGGTGAGTGTGCTTGACAGTTAGATGTGTTCAGGTTGTTTGATTGTGACAAAATGAATTGGCAGGAGATGTGGCAAGAACCATTGATTATTTGCCTTCTGTATTGAGTTAGAATATGGCTTCGAGTTATGAGTAGTGAAGGACCTCTCATGTAGTTAGTTGTGGAGTGAAGTGGGTTTTCCTATTATGTTCTGAGATCCTGGTGATGTCTTTTGAGCTGACCAATGCTCCAGTAGCATTCATGTATTTGATTAGCGGTGTATTCAGGCAGTGGTTGTGTTCTACTGTAGGAAGGTATAGTGATTGTGTGATAGCTATGATTTTCGGAAATGTATAAGGAGATATCATTTTGAGGTTAAGCAGGAAGATCTCCTGCGGGTTGTCCTGAGGTGTGTGACCTTTATGTTTATCTGTAGTAAGTTCTCTCTATCAGTAAATGATGTATGTTGTAATTTTAGTTTAGAACGCTTGTGGGAGTTGGCATGACCATTACGATGGTGAATGCAAGATTTGCATACGATTTGAGGGTTAGATGGTTTGGGTCATATGAGCTTAGGGAAGATTTAGTTGAAACTCACCACAGTATGGTGGCAGTGATAATGTGTGGGCATCGTGAGTTATTGTTTGTCTTGATCTTTGACTTTGAGCCAAGTGGGGGACTCCGCTAATGATAAGTTGATAACACGATTATGTGTTGTATTGGTTTCGGTTCGAGGTATGTTGGTGAATCAATTATGACCTGCAGAGGTGGAGTCTGGGAATTATTCGAGAGATGGAAATTTCTTCGATACAAGTTGTAATGTACTTTACGAATAGTGGAATTCATTGAATGATGGAGTTGTATTGGTAATTATAGAGTGTGCTTGTTGCTTCAAAGGTGTGGATTACTTTCCTAATATGTGGATCTCAAGCTGGGTCAGGTCGTTCAGTTTGCTTGGTTAGTATAATTGAAACTGCGTAGAGTAAACGACGTTCGAGAATGGTTCAAACGGATTCAAGGTTATATGTAGCGATCGAGGGTCTTTAAGGTGAGAGAAGGGCACTAAGATTTACGGTGGAAGGCGTCAAGGCTTGTGATTTATTTGCATTATCATGGATTCTATCCATTAGTATCAGGAAAGTGAAGGTAATGACTTTAAATTCACAGGAAGTGTCTTCAGGGTAAGTATTTCTAATGTGGTGCATTTGGGGATGATTGAGGGAGTACTCAGCGGCTTATGAGCCTTATACGGTATATTTTTTATGCTCGGGTTTCGTGCGGTGAGTCTGGATTAAGAATTGTGGTATTAGGGCAAGATGAGGTATCAATTCGATGGTGAGTCAGAAGGAACTTGAACAAATAGGACAACTTGGTAGTAGGTCGAATCGGGATGATAAGGGATATGATTAGTTATGTGGGTGTTATGAAGTAATGAGTTGTTACAGGTGTTTCTTGGCAATTCTCTTGGGATTTAGTGGCATGCGTAGCTTGGTTGAGTTAGAAAGATTCAGTCCTGACGGTTTGGTGTTGTACAAATGGGATTTGGAGAGTTCTTGATGGTTCCTACCACGGTTAGAGATGTATATTTCTACTGGCGTGAGGGCCATGTGATGTATAGTGATTTTGTTTCTAGACGGGATCAAATGGAAAGTTCTTGGCTAGTTGGGTACGTACTTGTTTGTGGCTAGGAAGGGAGCATGAAGTTCTCATATTTATCATAGGATTGCGTGGCGTATGTGGTATTTTGTACATAGTGGAGAGTGGCATATGTGAGGTCACGGTTCAGTTCTGGAAGGAAGGTCAGAACTGGCAGTTTTAGATGATTAGGTAAAGGATACCACTATTGGGTGGCTGGATGAGTGTATACATTCATAAAGGACAATGTGTTTAAGGCAATGTGTTTGAATAAAGATGTTTCATTGGTGTTACGACGCTCTCTTGTTGGATCGACTACTGATATTCAAGGTTTCTTGGTGACATAGAGGAATTATGGGGGTATCCCTCGTGGAATGATTGAGTATTGGAGACAAGTTATATATTCGAGTGGTGCAGCTGAGATCAGATATGGTAATTGGTACGCTTTATGAATTCCGAGACTAGGAGTTCTCAAGAACATGTTATTTTGTGGTTGTAGACCGTGAAGATGCGAGCAAAGCTAGTCAGGTGTTAGTATGTGTCATGATTCAGTCATTATGAACCTTTGTAAAGTTATCTACCTGTTGTGGATGACCAGAGTTGATTTAGAATATAATTATTGGTTGGCCAGTATGGGTGTGTGTTCTACACTGAGTCGGAATTGTTGACTCCCAAATTGCTATTGTTGAGGAATGTACCATTTGATTGTCATTGAGCTTATTCGTGTTTTGGAGTGATCTATGAGTTACCTTTCGGCGTTTCGAGGAGTTGTGATCGTTGGTTATATATGTGCATAGGGTGTAGTTCTATCAAGGCTTTATAGTGAGGTTTGAGTAAGGCAAGTAAGTAGCTGTTGCAGGATTGAGACGTGTTGGTATGTTTTTTTTGGTTCGGGTGGCATGGTATCGTCCAATTTCTTCCGTGGTTATGGCAATGCACTTTGAGTAATTGATGTCGAATTTCGCATAGTTATTGAGTTTGAGCAAGGTGGCTTGGAGTATGTCATGTGGTCCAGCAGTTGGATGGGATCACGCTTTGCAGCTTAGTTAAGTAGAGGTATGATCCTTGGTGTCGGATTTGTGTGATATGATTTCACGATGTGTATCAGGCTTTTAGCATGATGTGGTAATGGTAAGTGTTATGGGCAAGATAGTCCTTTTATGTGAGTCTTCTCTATTTTATGAATTGAGCTCTTGGTATGTTGTTATTGAGTGCACAGGTTGAACAAGCTATGGCTATGGATGGTATTGATACTGATCAGACGAATGGTTGCTGGTTTATACATGATTCTTTCATCATCTGCAGTTTATGGAAGTGTTAGAGCGAGGCATGGTTTGATAAGCGGGTATGTACCGGTATTAAGTTGTTTGAACAGCTATTGTGGTTAAGAGTAATCGCTATGAGTGGTTGAGCCACGCGGTATATTATGTGATTTCATCATGGGTTACGGATATGGTTTGATACAGCGTGTTCAGACTATTTCAGCTTATAGTCGTGGAAATTTGAACTTGTAAACTATTTCAGAAGTGGAAACTTGGTTTTAAGGTTTATGGGTCAGGATTTGATAATGAAATTTCAGTTATGTTGTGTTATCAGACCTAGATGGGGTAAGGCGACGTGGGATCACCTCCGATCAAGTGCAGGGTAGGTTACACAGCAAATTTTGGTGGTGTTGGAACAACTCTAGGCACGTTCGAGGACGAATGTTTGTTTAAGTGGGGGAGAATGTAATGACCCGGTCTGTCGTTACGTAAAACCTGCATTATAATTGCTCTTATTGACTTATCATAGATAGATTATTCTATTATTTATGTGTTAGAGTTGATAAGCTTGAAATCGGAATGGTTAAATGAGAATTTAGTCACTTAGTCTTTAAAAATAGCCTTAAAATGGAAAAAGTCAACTGAGAGTTGACTAATTGGTAAACGACCTCGGAATGCGGATTTTATGGCTAGGATAGCTTTGTTAGGTGATTTGGGACTTAGGAGTGTGTTCAGAATAGTTTTATGATGTCCGGTGTAGAATTAGGCTTGAATTGGCGAAAGTTAGTTTTTTGTGATTTCCGGTCGGCAATGGAAAATAGGCTATCGGGGTCAGAATGGAATTCCGACAGTTGGAACAGATTTGTAATGTCATTTTGGAATTGTCCGCAAAATTTGTGGTCAATCGGAGTTGATTTGGATAGTTTGGGCATCATTGGTGGATTTTAGAAATATCAAAGTTCTTAGGCTTGAATCCGATGTGAATTTGGTGTTTTAATGTTAGTTTTGGTGTTTCGAGAGTGCAAATAAGTTTGAATGATGTTATGGGACGTGTTGGTATATTTGGTTGGGGTCCCGAGGGGCTCGGGATTGATTCCGGGTGGCTAACGAGCATTTTTGGACTTAGAGCAATTGCTGGTTTTCTGGTGTCAGTGCAGCAGATTTTTACTCTCTGCGATCGCATAAGTATGCCCGCGATCGCAGAGGACGAGCAGGTTAGGCAGTGCAGTCGCGTGAGGTCTCTTGCGATCGCGTAGGGCGTTTGGGGCGCGTGGGGTTGGGAGGTCAGGAGTGTTGTGCGATCGCCTGCCTAAGGCTGCGATCGCGGAATTCAAATGCTCTAACACTGTGCGATTGCAGGGCCAAGGTTGCGATCGCGGAGAACAAGTAACTGGGCAGTTATATAATTAAACACTCTGCGACTTAAACCCTCATTTCACCATTTGTGTACGGACAGAGAGCTTTTTAGGAAAATTTTGAAGGAGGAAATCAGTGGGTTGCATAGAGGTAAGTAATTCGATTATTAAAACTCACTTATGGGTGATTATAGACCATAATCCTAGCCTTTAATTCATGTAAAATAGTAGAAAAGTAGAATTTTGGGGCATGAGATTATGAGACCTTTAGGGGTCGATTTGAGGGGTCAAACGGATTCCGATTTTGGTGTTCTTTATATGTACAGAATCGTGAGAAGATGAAGAACACTTTTCTGTAAAAATTTCTGAGTTTCGGGACGTGGGCCCAGGGGTCAGGTTTTGCCCGGTTTCGGATTTTTGAGTAAATTTCGATAATTTTTTATTGTGAATTGTTCCTTAAGCACATATTGATGATAAAAATCTAAAATTGGTATATTTGGAGCCTTAGGAGGTTGATTCGAGAGGCAAGCGCATTGCGAAACAATTTTGGGCTAGTTTTGAGGTAAGTAATGTCTTTAAATCCTGTCCTGAGGGTATGAAACCCCGGACTATGCACCCTTTCACGGGGTTTAAAATAAAAAGGTTGAAACTTTGGAACATATTTCCTATTTAGGCGACTATTGAGTTGTGAAACCTATTTTTAAGCGTTTGCTTAAATAGTATTTATATATTATGATATGTTTTGGGCCATGTTTGGGGCCTAGTGCCGATCTGTTTACCCCTTGCGGGTTGTGTTTACTATATTTTCCTCACTGGTATGTTATGATTTTTCACTCAGTCTTTTATGTGATATTGTTTTGACACTCAGAGTATTTTGATACTACTTCTTGAAAATGAAACACTCTTTTTTTTGTCGAGAACCCGGTATATTTATGGCCTGAAGGGCAAATTGAGAGTGTTTGACTGAGTGAGGCTGCTAGCATATATTGAGAGGATGTTATGATATGAGTGAGGCTGCTGGCCTACATTGTGAGGATGATATGATATGAGTGAGGCTGCGGGCCTATATTGTATGTTATTTATGCCATGATGTGGCTTATTATAGCGCTTGGGCTGTAGGAGCCCCTCCGGAGTCTCTAACACACCCCCAGTGAGTGCCGGTACCGATTGAGTGATGCCTGATGGGCAGAGTGATTGTGAGGTTCCCTGATAGGCAGAGTGATTGTGAGGATGCCTGATGGGCAGAGTGATTGTGAGGATGCCTGATGGGCAGAGTGATTGTGAGGTTTCCTGATGGGCAGAGTGATGGTGAGGTTGCCTGATGGGCAGAGTGATGGTGAGGTTGCCTGATGGGCTAATATTGAAAGATATTGGGATGAGAAATGATTATGGCCCGAGGGGCAGTTTTATGAAGATTTTTACTGAGTTTTCGAACTATGATTTACTTCGTTTTCAAACTGGTTTTTACTGAGAATTTTACTGAGATATTTTGATATTGCACTTGTTTCAAAGGATTTCTGGAAACTGATTTCGAACCTATGCATTTGATGAATACTACCCGGTGACTTGGTGTTTTACTGGCTTTTGTGAAATTGTGCATCTGTACTGTGTGTCTTATATTTCTCAGACTGTGATTTATTTTCATTACTATTGAGTTGGCGTACTCATAAGGACTCACTGTGCCTCTGTGCACAGATTCAGGTACTGATTTGGAGCAGTAGCTGCCTTGTTCGTTAGCAGCAATTCACGGGATTTCGAGGTAGCTGTTCAGCGTCCACAGCTTCTCCATTTCCCTTCCTTATTTAGTTTTAGCATTTGATTCAGAGAGTTTAAAATATTATGGGGACGCTAAGACTTAGTTATATTAATTGATGATATGGTCGCATGCTTATTATTAAATTGTGAACTGTTATAATTGAATAAACGCGTAGTGAGGTGATTGTTGGCTAGCCTAGTTCCACGATATGCGCCATCACGACCGGTTAGGATTTGGGGCCGTGACACAAAATCCGACAACTATTTAATTATGATTCCAATCATACTGGTTTCACTCAAATCCGTCTCCGAATCCACGTTCAAAACTCAAAAATTCACTCTATTAAACTTAGACAAAAATCCCCAATTTCTCTTTTTAAATCATCAACCAAATGTCAAAAACGAGGATAGATTCATGAAATATAATAAAAACCGAGTAGAGAACACTTGCCCCAATCCATATGGCAAAAATCACTTCAATCCGAGCTCCATAGCTCCAAATATCATAAAGTGGTTGAAACCCCTGTAATATAGCTTCTACCCAGGTATTTACCTTTCGTGATTGTGGAAAATGCTTCGCGATCGCGAAGCACAACTTTGCTTAGCTAAAAATTTCCGTTTGCGGTCGCGGAAAACCAATCGCGATCGCAAAGAACAAGCTGCCCAACTCCTCCAAACAGCCTCTAGTTAATGGTCATGACATTTGTACAAAAATCCAAATGACAAATGGTCAGTGATAAGTAAGGATTTTGACTACTTATTTGCACCCTTTTTACTTTCGTTTTAGATCAAAAATATTTAAAGGTATTCCCGAAAACTGATAAAATATGCCTTCTTGTAGGATTATTGGAAAATGAGCCAAAGTGGTGAAATTCAACTCAAGAAAGAGTATTTTTGGACAAGGACAAAAAGTCAAGCAAAAATGCCAAAATGCGGACCACGGAATTTTGTCTGGGGCCGCATATCACGAAGGATTTCTGTCAGAGCAACTTTGAAAAGTGTGGACCACACAATAATTGTACGGCCGCAGAAGATGAAGATCAGAGAGTTCCAAGTTTGAGTCGACCAAGAAGTGCGGACCGAACTATAATTGTGCGGCCACAGAACTCAAATGTGCGGCCGCACTCAGAAATGTGCGGTCCGCAGAACTTAAGAAGTGCGGCCGCAATTCAAAATTGTGTAATCATAGAAGTCCCTCATGCCAAGATCTGCATCAAAGTGCGGACCGCACACAGAATTATGTGGCCGCAAAACCTCCGAAAAGGCAATTTTGTCCGAAAATTCCAACCGTGTATAAATAGTAATTAGGTTAAGTTTGAACATCTGAAAGTTGGGAGCCGTTTTTCTTTACTGTTTTAGGTAATTTTATGATAGATTGTCTATTTTGCATTGGATTTTCATCTCTTTATCATTTGATATGAGTTTAATCATCTTTTCTTCTTTAATTTCTTCATTTTCATCTATGAGTAGCTAAATTTCTAGCTAGGGTTGTGACCCAACCCTAGTGTGGGTACCTAATGAGTGTTTGATTTAGGGCTTGTTTATGGTTGGGTGTGTAATATTTAGCCTAATTCTTTCTATAACTCTAGAATTAATGCTTGCAAACATTAATTCTCACTACAAAAAAATAGCATTTAGCGACGACGCAAATCCGTCTCTAAAGAGCCTTTTCCGCGCTAAACAGGAATAACGACGGATTAGCGACGGATTACCAGGTGTTGCTGATTTGCTCGTTGCCAAGTGCTTTGCGACGGAAAAATGGAATCCGTCGCTAAATTAGCGACGTTTCCAGCGACGAACATTGTCTGTTACTAAAATTAGCGACAGAATTGCCGTCGCTATATTAGAAAATTGTGTCGCTAAATTCACAATGCATTTCGTCGCTTGCATACTTTTGCGACAGAAAGTCGGTCGTTAATATGTCGCAAATAGTTTTAGACTTATTTCAGCTTTGCATTGGGCACAAATGCGACCAAAATCGTCTGTTGCAATCTGTCGCAATGTTATTTTATATATTTATTTTTGTTACAAAAAATAGTCGTCGCAATCTGTCGCAATATTTTTCTCTTTTAGATCTTTTTTCTTGCACTTTGTATGTAATAACTAATTAACTAAAATTCATACAAATTATCAAAATGCATATCAAAATGCCCGTTGTTCGAATTATCAAAATGATATCAAAATGCATATAGCTAATACAATTAAGTTCGAATTATCTCTAACACCAATAATAAAGTTCAAACCAAAAAGGTGTGAATTATCCATAACACCAACAATAAAGTTCAAAACAAAAAGCTTCCAAATACGAGGCTTAGGGGTTAAGGTCATTATCTAAAATCGATGGACGAACCCCATGAGCAGCAGCAATAGTAGTAATAGGAGCATGAGCTGTAGGTACCACATCTGATGGGTGGTCAGTAGAAGTCAGTGAGGGTGATGAAATCATTTCACGCACCCGCTCAGCTAATACTGGAAGCATATGATCAGTTAGAACAGGAACTATGTGCTCTGTTAGTGCAGGAATCAAACGCGCCACTAACTAATCCAAGTTCGATGTTGATTGAGCACTCGAAGGTGGTATTGATGACGAAGCATCTGATCCAGAAGAGCCATGAAGATTTGGTCCATAGTAGCATTTTTCTTGAGATCCAAGACCATATACTCTTCTCTTTTTTTCCCCTCCCGCGGCTTCATAATACGCTTTCCATTGATCAATATCAGATTGAGTTTGTGTTTGTTCCTATAATATTTTCTGATACCTTTCCTGTCAAGAATTTTGAGCATTTATTTAACCAACAGAGATGATACTTTTCATACTTTTTTTACATTGTAGTAAATAAGATTATACAATATTGGACTTACATGCACGATTCGAGCTTTCTCATCAAGAAAAGATTTTCCATCATGCCCATGTGTCTGGACGTACAAATGTAACTCACTTGGTGTTGGGTCTCGACCCTTTTCAACAGCCTATACAAAAAAAAAAATTAAAAGCATCAAATGAACAACAAGATACTGAAATCAGTACCTGGATCATCAAGACACAAGGCCAAAACAGCATATCGTGTCTCTTGTTCAGTGCAAAAACTAATAACATAAAATGCACGTCTCAAGGGATAGATTAACTCCTTGTGAAAATGACTGATTCATGACCTAGTAGGAAGAAAAAGTTCTAGCAAGGTCACTAGTTCTAAATAATTTTCAGCAAAAGGTTACACTGTAAAATGCTAAATTTTACAAACACTCAAGGCCCTTAGCCCAAGTAGGTAAAAAACAGAAATAATACAAGCTTATCACTAACATGAAACAAATATAAGCAAGGTTCTAAACTGCAGAAAATAGCTAGTCATAGTCTTTTAAAGAGGTTTATCATAGATCTTCCATACCAACAAATAAAGTTCATTCAAACATAGAAACAGAAGAACATAGAAGGATATCACTGTTAATAAAGTATGGGATATGAATATCAACTAACTTAACCCACTCTCAGCTCGCAGGCCTTTAAAAATCATAACAGTACATTACTTCCCCTTATATCCTTTGACTTGGCACAAGTGACAATGTTTATTATAGTCACTAGGTTAAAGATCTGAAGTAGGCAAACAGAACAATTGATAGAATGACATTCTTCAAGTCTTTAGTTAAGTTATTATTTTCCTGACGTCGTACCAACAAGATATTCTCATATATAGTTTAAATGCAATTACAGCAGGGTCCTAGACCCTTCAGATTTCTCAATGACTTTATGATACTTGCCTTCGATCACAGTAATGCAGGGGGGATTTATACCAAATTTTCGTTGTTTTTAAATCTCTTGTGCTTTAAGCGATGCAACTCTTTCAAAATAGGTGTTCTTAACAATAGATTTGTACTTTGTTATGTTAGGAGAAACAAATCTCATTAACATAAAATATTATATATGTACAGAAAGGAGTCAATCATATCTTTTTGAACTTGGGTTGCAAATGGCTAAGTCGGGCATGTTTCACGTACCACCATCTGAAGTTACCATCACACGAGCACCACGCACCAACTCACACTAAACATGCTTCTTTTTCTTCAGTCTCATCTACCCCCTCCCTCCAACTCCCCTCACCCCGCAACCCAACACACACACACCAGCCATCATCCAACCATTTCAGTGAAGACTCTTAGGATAGAACATAATATAAAGTTCATTAATACACATATTTATTTAACAAACGGAAGAATAGTGAAAATCCTACAAACTTCCATACATAACTTGAATTGTAACATTTTTTGACAATCAGTTTTTCCTTGGGGAATAAAAAAAAAATTGTGGCTGGAGTTGTGTATAATCGGTAGGATAGCCTTTTGAATTGTTAAACTAAATACAATTGCGCAAGTGAATTTTTTTACTTTTTAAAGAATAAGTATCCGATCAGATGCTAACCAACACACGTGTTTAATAAAGTTATAGAAGACAAACTACTTCCTCCATGCCAATATTTCAGCATACTAAAGTTTGGACTATTGAGTTTGGACTACTAAAGATTCAGTTCTTTCAGTTCTTCAAGGCAGAAAACAATAATAAATCCCCTAAGCTTGTTTCCTGATTTTAGAGCATTTGGACAGTCCAAAAAGCGCAAGAGAATGGAACTATAGCAGTAGCTAGATGGAAAGTAAAGGCCTAGTATAAGATTGTGTTCTCAATGGTCTGGCAAAATGAATTTTTCTTCAAAGTAGATATAATTGCAAGAAGCTACCAGGAATATAAATAGGTGTTATTAATAAAAGAAACAATACAGTGTATAGAAAATCAGGAAACAGTATAATCTCTTAATGAGCATACAAAGAATAATTTTTAACCAATTCTAACGACACCATCTTCAGTTTCAGAAGCATCACATATACAGGTAGCGGCACACCAGAAAGACCATTGAGAAAATAACACTTTTAATAAACAGAATTAAATAGTGCAAACTAAGAAAAACAGAATCTTTACTCAATTAATAAACCAACCGGACAACAACAAAAACTTCACCTCAATCCTAAGCTAGTTGGGGTAGGCTAATAATCAGTATGATAAACATATCTATATGATTTCAATCAAATGAATCTTCCGAAGTTACGATATACTTACAAGTCTCTTGCGATACTCCCCAATGGAGACAGAGCCGCCTGTGTGAGTCCCGGTGGAGACTCCACTCCTGCCGCCACGACGATTCTTTTCATTTGTTTATGATTTTTCAACACAATTGGGATCTTTCCAAAGTTGGTCCAAACTTTCCCACACTTCTTCTCGAACACCTTTTGGCCTAAATTTTTTAGCTTTCATTTTTGAAATGAAATCTTTGTACCTGATTGATGCCTTATTCTCCCATTGGATCCTCACTGCACTATCAATGGAAGAGTCCCAATAGAAATACTTCTGAAATAATTTTATAAAGTAATAACATTAATATCTTATTTATAAGAGTTAATACACTTCCTAAATTTATTATATAATGAGAAGTTATACCTTGAATTCTCCCCAATAAAAGTTTTTTATCTCGTCAGAGACACTTTTCCAATTGATTCCATTGGGATCAAGTTCATGCTTGAAAGATTTAAATATTTTCGACGAACATAATCCACTAGGTTCTAACCTGAAAAACATTTGACGACAATAGTTGAAGGGGTATCATAAATCAAAATTTCTATATAAAACATAATAGTAAAAACATGGACTAACCCTATAGGAGAAAGAGTAACAAATGGCCGCTGCCCGCGACTACTGGTGCACTCATCTTCGCCAATTGTGTTGCTTTCAGTAGATATGCCCTCACCTATTGGGTTACTCTGATCAGGTGTATTAGGAGATGATTCAGAATGGATAGTTGGGGTACTACCATGACCTGATATTCGAACATGTGTCGTACTGCTAGGAGCTAAAGTTTGTACTTGATTTATGTGATTCTGCCCAACTAAATAACTCGTACCACCTTGTTGAGGACTAATTATTGGAATGCGAACAGAAGGCATATCTGCACGAATAGCAGAATTACCCCTACCCCTAACGGAGGACTTGCCTCTCCCTCGAGTCATATCTACAAAAAAAATCACATGTAAGCAAATTAGAGTCATAAATTGGTACAAGTCAAGAATTAAGTCCCTGCAAACAGAAAACTTTGGTATAAGTCAAGAATTGGACCAAAATTACTGCTATAAGTTATAAATTTAGGGAAATGAGTGAGAAGTTAGACATCAAAGAAAAGCAATAAATATAGATATATTCTTGCAGATAGCATTCAACTTAGATTACAACAAATAAAACACATAGCATTCAGCTTAGATTACAAACAAAACACAGTAAGATACATCAACATATTTTTAATTAACACATTAGTCACTATCTATTTCTTCCTCATCATCCTTTGTATCTTCTGTTTCATACTCTTCTTCTTCTTCTTCTTCTTCTTCTTCTTCTTCTTCTTCTTCTTTTTCATGATGATCTAGCAATAATTCATCATCAACGTGCTCATCCATTTCAATTAAATCCCCATTTGGATCATGTAAGAGTATTTTCATCAACGGCAATGTTCATATCTATCACATGATCTTCAACTTCTTCAACTTGGAAGGGGATATTCGCAACATGATCTTCAACTTCTTCATCGGGTAATTCAACAACATGCCGAGGTTTAACTTTTAATACAGCTAACCAATCCTTCTTTTCCTTTCTCTTGCTAGGATAAGGAACATAGCACACTTGAGTTGCTTGCATTGCAAGAATAAAAGTTTCATATTTTTTATATTGACGACGATGGTTAACATCCACCAATTTGTATTGATTATGCTTTTTAACACCAACATTCATCGTTGGGTCAAACCATTCACACTTGAATAATACAGTTTTCTTTGAAGGTTCTTCACGGTATTCTACTTGTATAATCTCTTGTATTCGACCATAGTAGTCACCAAAATTTGGATCCGATATACAAACTCCATTATTCATTGTTGATCTTGCGCTACCATGACTTTCTGTGTGAAATTTATATTCATTAACAAAATACACTGAATGATATTGTACAGGTCCAGCAATTCTTGCTTCATATGGCAGGTGCACGGGCAAATGTTCCATTGAGTTAAAGAACCCCGGTGGAAATATACGTTGCAACTTACACAAGATTTGTGGGATGTCTATTTCTAATCTCTCCATGTCAGCCACTCGTAGAGTGGTTGAAGTAAGATCTTTAAAAAACAAGTTCAATTATGTAAGTGTCTGCCACATATTGCTAGGAAGTAGTTCACGAAAGGCAATAGGCATTAATCGTTGCATGAACACGTGGCAATCATGACTTTTCATGCCAAATAACCTAGACTTGTTCGTCTCTAGACATCGACCCAAATTTGAAACATACCCATCTGGAAACTTCAAACTTTTCACACAATCGAATAAGATATCTCTTGCTTGATTGTCTATTGTATATGCAGCTTTGGAATATTTTCCACTAGCATCGTTTGCAAACTAAGGTCTATCGCAATAGGTTAGCATATCCAGACGTGCTTTCAGATTGTCTTTGGTTTTTTCTTTAATATTAAGAACTGTGTTAAATACATTATCGAAGACATTCTTTTCAATATGCATGACGTCAAGATTATGCCAAATCATGTTAGAACTCCAATAAGGCAAATCCCAAAAAATGCTTCGCTTTTTCCATCCACAAGATTTATATATTCTTGAATTAACTACTTGTGCATTTTCCTCTATTACTTTCCTTAGCCCTAACTCACTAATTTGGTTCAAAATTTCCTCTCTCGTTCTAAGTGTTGGTGGTGGCCTTTTGACAGTCTGACCTTTAAGAAAGTTTTTACGATCTTTCCTAAATGGATGATGTTGGTCAAGGAACATCCTATGCCTATCAAACAAAGTTGTTTTCCCACCATGACGTAATCTAAAAGATTGTGCGTCCTCCATACAATAAGGACATGCTAACTTTCCAGCAGTACTCCATCCTGATAACATAGAATATGCTGGAAAGTCACTGATTGCCCACATCAAAGCCACCCTTAATTGAAAGTTTTGCTTTTTTGAGATGTTAAATGCTTCCACACCTTCCTCCCATAACAAGGTCAATTCTTTTATTAGAGTTGTAGAAAACATCAATTTTTTGTTTAGGAATGGTTGGCCCTGGAACAATGACAGTTAAGAACATGTACGCCTCTTTCATACATATCCAAGGAGGTAAGTTGTATGGAGTAACAATCACTGGCCACGAAGAGTATTTTCTTCCTGATTGACCAAATGATTAGAAACCATCAGTACATAACCCCAGCTTCACATTCCTTGGTTCAGCAGCAAAAAATGGATGAGTTTCATTGAAGTGCTTCCAAGCCTTAGAGTCTGATGGATGACGCATTACCCCCTCCTCTTGTATATGCTCATGATGCCATCTCATGTCACCAGTTGTAGCATGACATGCATATAATCTTCGCAATCTAGGAATCAAAGGAAAATAATACATCCTTTTATAAGGGACTAATTTTCTCTTACGAGAACCAACGCGACGTTTAAACCTCTCATAGCCACAAAACTTGCAAGATGTGAGGTCTTCATCGTCACCCCAATACAACATACATCCTGAATTACAACAATCAATATTTTCAACTGGCAAACCCAAGCTACGCACTAGCTTCTTGGTTTGATAATAACTTTCAAGCATTATGTTATCTTTAGGTAAAGCCTCTTTCAACAATTGCATCATTTGGTCATATCCCCTTTGTGATAAAGTGTTCTCCATTTTAATGTTTAACATCCTAGAAACTAGTGCAAGTTGAGAGAGGGAAGAACCAGGATACAATTCTGTATCTGCGGCCTTTCGCAAATCATAAAACCTTTGAGACTCAGGATTAGGATCCTCCTCCATTGAAGGATTAGCCTCGTCCTCCATTGAAGGCTCAAAATGATGAGACGACTCAAATTCAGTATTACTATAAGATTTCCAACTAGAAGCATGGCCAAAGTTGGGTCCAGCTGCATCTAAAACCATTTGTCTGTGTGGATTGTCATACCCTAATGCAGGTTGAACACCTCCATGTAGATCACTGCTAGAAGACATCGCACCAGTCACATCTTTTTCCCTTGATACTTCCAAACATAATAGTTTTCAACAAATCCAAAGTTAAAAAGGTGCAATCTAATTGTTTCAACATCCATGTATATAATGTTGCGACATTTTGTACATGGACATCGAACATTCTCACCACTCATGTGATTTAGCTGAGAACATGCAAACAGGAGAAAGCTAGACACGCCAATTACAAAATTAGAATTAATACCCCCTCGGCCATCCAACCTCTCGTACATCCAAGCACGCTCTAAATTATCCATATTCCTATTTAATATAGAAATAAAACATGATAATCAGTAAGGATATGTGCAAGGAAAAGACAAATCTGAAAAATATTATTCGCTATTATTCCCAATTTATGCGTGCTGTTCAGATTTGGGTCTATTCAACCAAATCTGAAAAATTTGCTCGAATTAACGGAGAAAGAAGCAGGAGAAACAGATAATAAATTCGAGCATAAGAAACATTTAGGTCTATTGACGGAGAAAGAAAAGAGATGGAGGCAAAGGGGAAAAATATATAGAAAAAGTAGGTCAATGGCTATTGATTCATAAGATCTGCATACAATTTATATAAATAGACAGAGAGTCAAAAGATAAACATTGTTTTTTTTAGTAACTTTTTGGATATGATTTGATCGATTGCGGTAACGTACACTAGCATTATCCTGGATGTCATAGTATTAACTATCTTCCTTAGCATGGACTAAATTATATATACTAAAGAGACAAAACTGAGATGCCTAATCAACTATAATACAATTTATTGAAATGATAAAGCTATGTCAGTTGCTCAGATATACACTCGTATCAAACAAAAATAACTAGAAATACAACTTAAAATATGAATAATTACCCAGGTTGAGTAACACTAAAAATTGCAATGAATTTCACATATTTTGATAGGAATTGAATGCATGATTTTGTCCTTGGGCATCAACCAAACCATTAGACTTTTTTTTTATAGAAAATTCACTAGGAATAGGATATTCGTGATCTTCTAGGTTCATATAAAGCTACCTATGTTTAAGAGGGAAATCCATGCTTCTAGGTTCATACCCAGAAAGGCGATTTCAAGACAGAAAGTTTAAGCTCTTAAGACCCCCAATTTCTTTAAGAATTCAACCAGCAATCCGATTAACAAGAAACAAGAAAAATTAAAGCCATCTACACACCTTAGATTCACGTTGGCTACTAATTTTTGCTCTTGTTCTTGCCCTCAAGGTGTGTTTTCCATTGATTTTTCTCCCAGCCGCCTATATTTGCTCCCAGCGCTCTACCCTGTTAGAAGAAGAAGAGACCGAACTTTTACCAATTTTGTGCCCTAGGGTAAATAATTAAGTGTTATTCAGCGACGGATTTAGCTACAGCTTAATTTCCGTCGCTAATAATGATATTATTTTTCACCGGATATAACATTAACGACGGAAATTTCTGTAGCAAGGAGCTTAAAAAATTGTGATAAAAAAATTAAGCTTAAGGACGGAAATTCCGTTGCTACTTTCGTCGCTGTAGGTAAATTATTTTGTCGCACAGGTTTTGTCGCTAAATCCGTAGCTAAATTGAGGGCGCCAATATTTAGCGACGATTTTTCTGTTTCGTCGTTATTCCATCGCTATATTATAAACTAACTATTTTTTGGCTTTTTTGCAACGAAACTATTATTCCGTAGCCAATCCGTCGCTAATCAGCGACGGAACTAAGTTTATCGCTAAAATCCGTCGCTAAATGCTATTTTTTTTTGTAGTGCAAGCTATTTGACTTAGTCTCTACTTTGAGAAAGAGAGACTGAGTCTAGGAAAACTTGGCTAACAAGAAATTGGGATGAACTCAAGAAATTGATAGTCCCAATTAAAGGGTTGAATCTAGAGATAGTAAAACCCGACTTGAGCATCTATCAATTTTTCTGTGTATTACCCATTTGGGCTTGAGAAGACCAAATCAGGCAAAACTACTCTATTATCGAGAGGTATTGAATGGGTAATGCGTGTTGATTGCTATATTATACCCCGACCAACTAAACATGCTCTAAATCCCACCACCCATTAGGGAAACACCAAAAATTTATTTTCTAGCTTTACATTTGCAAATGATAGCATAATCTAGAAGTAGATTAAAACAACAAAGTATGTGGAAGTGCATCTTAGACACGTTAAACGCTTAGTCCAAGTATATACCTAATCCCATCTATGCTCCCTCAGGAATCAATCCCCAGTCCTAGTTGGGTAAGTATAATTGCAATCGATTGCTTCACAACCCCGAACAGTGGTGTGAATTTGGGCGACATTAATTTTTGGCATCGTTGCCGGGGAGCTAAAATAGATTTAGTTATATATTTGGTTTTGTGTATGACATGTCTTCTTTTCCTTCCGGGTTACTAACCTTTTAGTGAAACAATTGTAGGTACAAAAATGGCTCTCAACAAAAATAATCCTCTCGATAAACTTGCCTTTAGGGGAGGATGTGGATGATGACCAAGTTGATGAGGTTTCTCTTAAACCTCTAGCAAATTGACGAGGTTGACCGCCTTATGACAATATTCTCGTCCCACCCCCACCTCCACCAAGTGAGGCTCCACACCAGGTGTTGCCAAACGAAGGATATGCAAATGCCATAGTCCCGCCCCGCATTAGGGCAGGCAACTTCCAAATCACTAATGTTATGCTCAGATTGCTAGAGCAACGGGGATTCTTTACCGGGGCTCCGAGTCAAAATGCATACTAACACTTGAAGGGGTTTGTGGACACTTGCTGGGGAGTAAACAGACCAACGTCTCCGAGGATGCTCTAAGGTTGAGGCTATTTCCCTTCTCTCTAGGGGAAAAAGCCTTGGATTGGTTAGAAAGGTTGCCAAACCATTCTATCTGTACATGGGATGAATTGGTGGAGAAATTCATTGCCAAGTTCTTTTCTCCCGGGCATATAGCTACTCTTAGAGACGAGATCCTAGCATTCAAGCAAGAACCCAAGGAGCGTTTGCACGAGATATGGGAGAGGTAATGTACTATGGTGAAAGAGTTCCCAAACAATGACATGACAGAGGCTATGGTTCAACAAACTTTCTATGGGGGGGATCAATACTACCAATCAATGCGTGGTCAACCAACTTGCCAGGCTAGTGGAAATTTCATGACAACACCATATGCCGAAGCTTTTGAGAACTTAGATGAAATGGAGGATACTTCATCGGTGTGGAAAAGTAGAGTAAATTAAATTAAAACAACCAAGGAAATTGGAGTGGCAACAATCAAGGATATTGGGGAGGAAACAACCAAGGAGGTTGGAATAATAACCAAGGGAATCAGGGGTCGGGCTATCAACAACCAAGCAACACGCCTCCTTATCCGTCTCTTGGGGATAGCTCTTCCAATAATGAGTTGGGGCAAATTGAGAACATGTTCAAACAAATGATGGATAAGAATGCTGACTCCGATGCTCAACTAGCCTCTCACAACACTTCAATACGTAATTTGGAGGTTCAATTGGGGCAAATCTCGCAAGCGTTAAACACTCGTCCTAAGGGGGCACTACCAAGTGACACGACAGGGAACCCGAATGGTGGGAACAACACGGGACATGCCATGGGTGTAACCACAAGGAGTGTAAAAGGTGTATTTTGTGGATGATGATCAAGTGATTCAAGAAGATGAGATTCCAAACAATATGGTTCAATATAATGACAAAGTGAGAATTTATATTGATGAAAATGTGGTTGAGACTCAAGAAGAAGTGAACCTGACTAGGGAACACATTGTTGACATACCGAAAATGATAGTTCCAAAGGCTAAGGCACCAATGCCAAGGCCTCCTCCTCCATACCCTCAAAGGCTTACCAAGAAAAATGGCGAGAGCCAATTAAAGAAGTTTAATCACATGATGAAGAGCTTATCTATTAATGTTTCATTGGTTGGGGCTTTAGAACAAATGCCCGTTGTAACGACCCGGTCGATCGTTTTGAGAGTTAGCGCCCTGATCCCCTAATAACTGCTTCTCCTATGTCTATTTATGTTATTAAAACTTGTCGGAGCGTTAAGTGATGAAATCCTGAGTGATTTTGGACACTTAGTCCTTAAATGTGAATTTTTGCTTTTGAAATTAGGTCGTAGCTAGAACTGTGCAAAGACGGATCTGGAATGGAATTCTGTCAACTCCGTTAACTCTGTTGGGTGATTTCGGGGTTAGGAGCGTGTTCGGAATGTATTTTCTAGGTCGGTTGTAGAATTAGGCTTGAATTGGCGAAAGTTAGAATTTCGGCGATTTCGGCCGATAGGTGAGATTTTGATATCGGACTTGGAATGGAATTCTGAAAGCGAAAGCAGGTCTGTAATGTCATTTATGACCTGTGTGAAAAATTTGAGGTCATTCGGATAAGTTTAGACGTGTTTTCGGCATCGAATGTGGATTTTAAAATTTTCATAAAGTCTTAGGCTTGAATCTATGCATATTTGTTAATTCTGATGTTATGAGTCGTGTTTTTAAGGCTCAACCAAGTTTGAATGAGGATTAGGGTTGGTTGGTAGTTTTGGTTGAGGTCTCGGGGGCCTCAGGTGTGTATCGGATGCCCAAACGGGCATATTTTGGCCTAAATCTATTGCTGGTTTTACTGGTTTTACAATAGCATGTATTTATTCTCTACGATCGCAAGAGTAAGTCCACGATCGCGTAGAGTTAAATGGAGGCTGTCAAAAATGTTCTTCGCGATCGCAGAACACCAAGCGCAATCGCAGTGTATTAGGAATTTGGCCTCCACGATCACATGTCATAGGTCGCGATCGCATAGTAGATCTTAGGTCTGAGGCAGGGTCAACGTTTGTTCAACGCGGTTGCATGGCCCCTAACGCGGTCGCATAGCTATGAGGGCTGAGGGTCCGCGATCGCAGACCTGTAGATGCGAACGCGATGAAGGATTTTAGGCGCGTCCCAGGATGTGCTCCGCGATCGCGGCTATGCTTCCGCGATCCCATAGAAGAAATGACTGCACAGTCTTTTAAAACCCAATTCCGAGGGTTTATGTTATTTTCCCTATTTTTGATTTTGAGAGCTCGGGAGAGGCAATTTTTGGTGGCATTTTCACCTGGGTAACTTGGGTAAGTAATTTCTATCTATTATAGATCAATTTTCATGATTCCAATCTTATATTCCACCTTTAATTTCGAAACGTTTGGGTAGAAAATGGAAAAAATGGGATGAACTTCATAGACCGAATTATTGAGTTTTGATTGGGTGTTTGACCTCCGATTTGAGAGATTCTCATATGGTTAGACTCGTGAGTGAATGAGTGACCGGAAAATATGATTTTTACCCTATTCCGAGACGCGCGCCCGGGGGACTTTTTGGGCGAATTTCCTAATTTCGCGTATTAGCTTAGAAATAATTGGCTATTTTGTTTCCTTGAAGTGATATTTACATTATGCAATCGAATTGAATAGATTGGGGACACCCGGAGTCTGATACTCGTGGAAAAAGTGTGGTATTGAGTTGATTAGAGCAGTCAAGGTAAGTGGCTTGCCTAACTCTGTGTTGGGGATTTCCCTTAGGCATTTTTATACTGATTTTACTATATGGACGTCGTGTACGTGAGGTGACGAGTGCGTACACGGGTCATTGTTGCTAAATTCCAATTTTTCCTTCCGTGACATAACTCGTTTCATTCCTATATTACTGCTTCATGTTATAATTGATTAGTTAGCATTGGAATGAGCATGCCTACCTGTTTTCACTTGATTTCCCCGTATTTGCTACTATTTGCTCCATGCTTAGGTAGTTTCACCTTATTCTTGCCTACTATTTTCTTGAATTGTTAATTAAGTCGTATCTGATAGAATTCTGCATTGCATATTTAAATTGGGACTACGGACTGAGATTCGGGAGTTTTCCCCCTGTACTGCATTGCATATTTAAATTGGGACTACGGACTGAGATCCGGGAGCTTTCCCCCTGTACTGCATTGCATGTTTACTGTTGAGATATATGTTGTGCTGAGCCGAGGGCTCTTCTTTATTATTTTCTTTAGTTTTCCTTTTAAATTCTGCTATCATTGCTTATTGATATTTCACTGTTTAGACTTATAACTGACTTGTTTTTAAAACTCAGTAGAGCCTTAACCTGACCTCGTCACTACTTGACTGGGGTTAGGCTTGGCACTTACTGAGTACCGAATGTGGAGTACTCACGCCCTTTCCTGCGCATGTATTACCCATGTGCAGATCCAGGTACCAGTACACAGCGTTTTGGCTAGGAGTACTACAGCATTTTCTCAGGAGACCGCGAGGTAATTCTGCCGCGTCCGCAGAATCTCACGTGTCCCCATCTACTCTACTATAGGCATAGGAGATAGACATATACACATTTATTTATTCCGTTGTATAGAGCTATAGTTGTATAAAGCTTGTGACTTGGTGATATTTCGGGTTTTGGGAGAGTGAAAGCTTTACATGCCGAGCGCCTAAGTTTTACAGTATTGCTTCTTCTTTACTATTTTTGTTATTATTTGTCTTATTTTTCCGCAATTTAGGCTTACCTAGTCATAGAGACTAGGTGCCGTCATGAGACCGTTCGGAGGGTAAATTCGGGTCGTGACAAGTTGGTATCAGAGCGTCTAGGTTCATAGGAATCACAAGTCATAAGCCGGTTTATTAGAGTCTCGCGGAGCGGTGTGGAGACGTCCGTATCTATCTTCGAGAGGTTATGTAACTGTTAAGAACAATCATATTCTTTGGAATTCTTTATCGTGCTAGTTACTGTCAACAAATTCTTAAACTCTATTCTATTCTTGCTGACAGATGGTTCGTGCTCGTACCGGACGTACTGATGACCAGGCACCCTAGTCCCCAACCAGAGCCGTCAGGGGCCGAGGCAGAGGACGGGCACGCGGTGCAGCACAAGCACCGGCTAGAGCAGAGGTAGAGGATCCCCCAGCAGCCACAGTTGGAGGGGCACAAGAGGTCCCTACTATTACTCCAGCCATCCAGGAGACATTGGCTTAGTTTTTGAGTGCCTTCAGTACTCTGTCTCCGGCGGGACTACTTCCGATAGCCCCAGCTACATCCTAGGCGGGGGGAGGGACTAAAAATCCCGCAGCCCGTACTCCTGAGAAGAGGGTTCATATTGGGCAGGTTTCAGAGTACATTCCTATACCCCCAGCAGCTCCAGCTCAGCATGAGGTTAGGGCAGTTGTTCCTAAGGCAGAGCAGCTCCGACTCGAGAGGTACAAGAAGTGCCACCCCCTTGAGTACAGCGGACTAGCTTCAGATGACGCCCTGGGTTTTCTTGAGAAGTGTCATCGTATTCTCCGCACCATGGGTATTGTGGAGACGAGTAGGGTTTCTTTCACTGCTTTCCAGTTGAGGGGAGCAGCCTATCAGTGGTGGTGTGCTTTTGAGCTGAGTAGTCCGGATGAGGCAGCTTCACTTACTTGGGCTCAGCTCTCAGAGATGTTTCTACTTAAGTTTGTCCCTCAGAGCCTCAGAGATGCCTGGCGTGCAGAGTTTGAGAAGCTATGCCAGGGTACTATGATTGTGTCGGAGTATGCAGTCCGTTACAGCGATTTCGCTCATCATGCACCAGCTTTGGTTGCCATTGTCAGAGAGAGGGTTCGACGCTTTATTGAGGGACTCCACCCCAGTATCTGGACTAGTATGGCCAGGGAGCTGGAGACAGACATCACTTACCAGCAGGCCGTGAGTATCGCCGGAGGATTGAGAGTATGTTGGCCCGGGACAGGGAGGAGAGAGAGGCCAAGAGGTCTCGAGAGACCGGTCACTTTTCAGGAGCTCGTGCACCAGCAGCACGCTATGGTAGGGGTTTTGTGAGTCGCCTCATTCATTCAGCACTTCCAGCAGCCACTAGTATTCCAGCTCTTCCTAGACCTCAGGAGCCTTATTATGCACCACTAGTATCTCATGTGCCTCCTGCTCGAGGTGCTATCACCGGCCAGTCCAGCAGGCTAGTCTAGAGTCAGCAGCAGCCGCCACGTCCTCCGAGGGGTTGTTTTAGGTGTGGTGACCCTCGTCATGTGATTAGAGATTGCCCCAGAGCTAGGAGGGGTGCACCACCTCCGCCTTATCAGGTTCCACGTCTTCCACCGGGTCCTCCAACTATTCTTCCAGCCCCAGCTACTACCCCACCACCTCAGGAAGCTCGAGGTGGACGTCAGGGAGGTAGAGGTCGCCTTAGAGGGGGAGGCTAGGCCAGATATTGTGCTCTTCCAGCCCGTTCAGAGGCCATTGCTTCAGATTCAGTCATTACAAGTATTATTCTCGTTTGTCATAGGGATTCATCGGTATTATTTGACCCAGACTATACATATTCATATGTGTCTTCTTATTTTGCTTCACATATGGGGATATCTAAGGATTCTTTGAGTTCCCTCGTTTATGTTTCTACTCCTGTGGGAGATTCTCTTATTGTAGATCACGTATATCGGTCGTGTTTGATAGTTATCAGTGGTTTTGAGACCAGGGCTGATTTATTATTACTCAATATGGTAGATTTCGACGTTATATTGGGTATGGACTGGTTGTCTCCCTGCTATGCTATTCTTGATTGTCACGCCAAGACCATGACGCTAGCTATGCAAGGATTACCGAGGTTAGAGTGGAGAGGTTCCTTAGAGTACACTCCCCGCCGAGTCATTTATTTTCTTAAGGCCCAGCGGATGGTTGAAAAGGGGTGTGATGCGTACTTGGATTATGTGAGAGATGTTAGTGCTGATACCCCTACAGTTGAGTCAGTCCCCGTTGTTAGGGACTATCCTGATGTTTTTCAAGCTGATCTTCCAGGTATGCCACCCGACAAAGATATTGATTTCGGCATTGACTTGTTGCCGGGCACACAGCCCATTTCCATTACTCCCTACCGCATGGCTCCTCCTGAGTTGAAGGAGTTGAAGGAGCAGTTACAGGAGTTGCTTGAAAAGGGATTCATCGGGCCCAGTGTATCTCCTTGGGGTGCTTTGGTATTGTTTGTGAAGAAAAAGGATGGTTCGATGCGTATGTGTATTGACTACCGGCAGCTGAATAAGGTGACAGTGAAGAATAGGTACCCATTGCCTCGCATTGATGATTTATTTGATCAGTTACAGGGTGCTAGGATGTTCTCCAAGATTGATCTTCGTTCGGGTTATCATCAGTTGAAGATTCGGGAGCCGTATATCCCGAAGACTGCCTTCAGGACAAGATATGTCCACTATGAGTTCCTTGTTATGTCATTTGGGCTGACCAATGCCCCAGCAACCTTCATGCACCTGATGCACAGCGTATTTCGGCCGAATCTTGATACTTTCATCATCGTGTTCATTGATGACATTTTGGTATATTCTCGGTCCCAGGAGGACCATGAGCAAAATTTGAGGACCGTGCTTCAGACATTGAGGGAGAAGAAATTGTATGCCAAATTTTCTAAGTGTGAATTTTGGCTTGATTCTGTGGCATTCTTAGGCCATGTGTGTATCTTCGGATGGGATCAAGGTAGACCCGAAGAAGATGGAGGCGGTGCAGAGTTGGCGTAGACCGTCTTCAGTTACTGAGATCTGCAATTTCCTTGGTTTGGCTGGGTACTATCGCCGCTTTGTGGAGGGATTTTCATCCATTTCAGCGCCCATGACCAGATTGACCCAGAAGGGTGCACCTTTTATATGGACTGAGGAGTGCGAGGAGAGCTTTCAGAAGCTCAAGACAGCCTTGACTACTGTGAACACCCAATTTTTGCCCCGCATGAAAATTACTCCTTAAAATAATCAAAAATGATTTTTAATGAATTTTAGGAACTTTTCTTTATTTTAGTTGCATTTCATGCATGTTTACTACTTTAAAATTATAGAAAAAATCATAAAAATTGTCTCATTTTCATTTCGTGCCATTTAAGGTTTAAATTGCATTTTTAGGATTTAGTTACATTATTAAATATATCTTCTAAAAATTAAAATTGCATCCGTAGGTTAATTAATCAATTAGTTGCACTAGTCAATCACTAGATAAAATAAATACATAGGCTAGCCAAGAAATATATTTAAATTAAAATTTGAGCCTAAAGTGGCTAAAAGAATGAGAAAAGAGGGGTGTCCAAATTGGGCCAAAATCAGTGGCCCAGTACCCCAAATTCAGCCCAATTCCCACACCCCAACCCAAAAACCCACGACCCGCCAACCCGACCCGTTTCCCTCATCTATTAAACAAGACCTAAACCTGAAAATAAAAGGAACCTAATCTCGAAGACCCCCCTGAGAAGGATCCGCCGTTTCCCCTCCCCTGTCCTCTTCTTCCCCCTTTCATCTTCCTCACCTATAGCTCATTTCTTCTTCAACGAAAAACAGCCACCCCTCCATCTTCAGCAACATAACAAAACTCCCTCCTCTCAACACCTTCAGTTACCTCTCTTGTTTTCTGCTCGCTTCCGTCATCGGCGAACTCACCGGAAACATGCGAGCAGCGGCGCTTCATCTTTTCACCTCTCCTCCAGCCGCCATCTCTGACTCTCGCACCTCGCTTGATACACCCGCACTCAAGAGCTTACATAGACGGGCTGGGAATTTGAAAAGTCTAAATCTCTGATTTGAAGAACAAAACAATAAAAAGGGAAAGAAAAAAGGAGTCCGAAATTGCTCAAGTTGGTTACTACTGCTTTTCGAATTTATTTCTCAGAGTTTATGGATATCTGTTCGTGTAAAAGTGCTGGGTGTTGCTTCGCTAAGCTGCTGCTGATTCTTGACTCCTTAATTTCACCCATGTTTGGGTTTTCACTTAATTCTAGAGGAACTAGCTGTTTCCCGGCTGGATTAGGCTCTCAATTTTGTTATCTCAGCTTAATCGGGTATGTGTACACACCCATGTTACTCTGTTTGAATGCCATATGAAAATTAAATTTGTTCATCTTTTAAATCGGCTCAACTGCATAGATCTATCATGTGTAATTGATGATCTTGTTTTGAATTATCTCCTCTGTTAGACTACAGAATTGTTTATCCTCTAATCATATTCAAAATGTTAGATTTAGCATGTATAATTGCTAAACTGGTTCTAAGAATTCCTTCTTTGTTAAGCTTTGAAATTCTCAGCAGGTTGAAATTAGATATTCGAGTTGTTAGAGGTTAAGGGATAATTTGATGTTTAATGTTGATAATTAATCATTGTTAAAGTTTCATTTGTAATACCATAGATTTATCGCTTAAGTGTCTTGAAGAATCTGAATGTGTTCATTTGAAATGGGCTCTGAAACTGAAATATGTGCTTTAGCTATGTTAAACTATTTTTTTTGTTCTGCATTCATTTTCATATGTTCTCATAAGATGGATGTGTAAGTATCTGTTGGGTAATTCTTAAAATATGGATGGCAAGCTGGAAGGTCAATTTCTTAACTTTGATTAGAATATTGTTATGGGTTGCTTGACTATTCTAAGTTTATCAAAGTTGTTGCGTGCCTTTTTGATTGCTATTTGTTGTTACGGTTTATGTTGTGTTCCTGCTGCAACTTTCAACTTCAGAGATTTATTTTCTGCTTTGTAAGTTCGTTTCCAGCTTTAGGTACATATCCGTAAAACATGCGTTTTTTCAATAGAGTGATTGAAGCTTGTTCATGTTGTTTCTTACTTCTGCTATGCTTCTACTTGATTGTGATAAACTAAACGTGTAAACTTATGACCTAATTAGTGTGCGTTCAGTTCGCTTGTGTTAGATAGGCTTAGAATCATGTCCTTTTCTATGAAATGTATGTGTTCTCTTTATTAACTCGCCATTTTATTGAACCGTATGTATATCCATGTTTCACCTCTATTTGTTTAGGTAGGTTTCAGTGCTCCACTTCGATTTATGATATTAAGTCTTTACTCATGAATTTCTTGTCCAATGTTATTTCGTTTAGTTATCTAGTTGAGCCATGCTTATCCGCTAATCAGATTAAAAGTGTTGCTTGTGTGGTATTGTGAGGTTTATTCATTGCAGAGGACTAATCATTTGGCGATTGTGGCCACCAGTTGGTCACAGTCGTAAATTGAAGGACACAGACCCATGGTAAGTGATTCAAATGTCACGGTGTTTGTTTTCTTATTCCCTGTTTTCTCTGGATGAATATTCGATACATTTCCAATGGCCAGTTATGGTCTAATTTGTATTTGAGTGTCTAAAGGGATTCTTGTATAACTAGTAGGTAGTACATTTGGATTGGAATTCTAGTAGAAGTCAATTGAAGTTGTATGTGTCAATGGGACATGGATTTTGTAATTTCAAGCACAAGAAGGTGTATTGCGTAATCGGCAGTATAATCTGCTTATTGTTTGGAGTTTGAATCTGCTGCCTGTGGCGAACTGAGCATCTCTGTGATTACTAATTTGGTAAATAGCGTGAAAGCTAAATTCATAAATATCCGAACTGGTTTATATACATATCCAGTAAGCTAAAAAATACCTCTTTAGGTAAAAATTCCAAAACTTAGAGAATAATTGAGTATCGCCTCAAATAGGCATTTTTAATCGTCACGACCATAGTCATGACTATATAATCTACATTCGGGTGTGGCAACTCATGTCCCCGACTCCAACTCAAAACTATAATAAAATTACACATAGCAATCGCGGGTGCATTTCATGTGACGCGGTTGTGATTTGTCCAAAAACAACAAGTGCACGCTATCGTGACTTGTTTCAAGATAAATCCATAAATATTAAAAGCCGTTCAAAAGGTTTAAAAATGCACAATAGGCTAAAACACGCAAATAATCGGATAATTTAGGCCAAGTATTAATAGTTAAGCAACCGTGCTAGAACCACGGGACTCGGGAATGCCTAACACCTTCTCCTGGGTTAACAGAATTCCTTACTCGGATTTTTGGTCGCAGACAAATCAAAAAGAGTCAAAATTCCTCGGTTTGGGGATTTTTAATAAAATCGGTGTCCCGGAACATCGTCAACAATCCGGGTGGCGACTCTGAAAACTAATAATAAATCCCAAAACCGAATAATGTCACTTTAATTGGAAAAACTCCCTTATTACCCCTTCATTAATCGGGGTAGTGAAAAAGGAGGTGTGACAACTACAGCTCCAGTATTAGTATTACCCACGGGTTCAGGGTCCTATACAGTCTATTGTGATGCTTCGAGGATTGGCCTAGGAGCAGTGTTGATGCAGAACGGTAGGGTGATTGCCTACGCATCCAGATAGTTGAAGGTGCACGTGAAGAACTACCATGTGCATGATCTCGAGTTGGCAGCGATTGTTCACGCCCTGAAGATATGGCGTCATTATTTATATGGTGTTCCCTATGAGATATTCACGGATCTGCAGCACATATTCAGGCAGAAGGATCTTAATTTGCGACAGCGTAGATGGTTGGAGTTACTCAAGGATTATGACATCACTATATTATACCACCCGGGGAAGGCCAATGTGGTGGCCGACGCCTTGAGTCACCGGGCGGAGAGTTTGGGTAGTTTGGCATATCTTCGTGCAGATGAGAGGCCCTTAGCCTTAGATGTTCAGTCCTTATCCAGTCAGCTCATGAGACTGGATCTTTCTGAGCCTCGCTGGGTATTTGCTTGTGTTGTTGCTCGGTCTTCTCTTTATGACCGCATTCGGGAGCGCCAGTATGATGATCCCAACCTTCGGGCTCTTCAGGATAGAGTTCGGCAGGGTGATGCCAGGGATGTGACCATAGGTGATGATGGTGTGATGAGGATGCAGGGTCGTATTGTTGTGCCCAATGTGGATGGGCTACGGGAATTGATTCTTGATGAGGCCCATAGCTCGCGGTATTCCATCCATCCAGGTACTGCTAAGATGTACCAGAATCTGAGACAGCACTATTGGTGGCGAAGGATGAAGAAGGATATAGCGGAGTTTGTAGCCAAGTGTCTCAATTGTCAGCAGGTCAAATGAGAGCATCAGAGACCGGGAGGATTACTTCAACAGATTAAGCTTCCAGAGTGGAAGTTGGAGCGGATCACCATGGATTTTGTGGTTGGACTTCCTCAGACCTTGGGGAAGCATGATGTTATTTGGGTGATTGTGGACCGGCTGACAAAATCAGCCCATTTCATTCGAGTGCTGACTACATATTCTTCTGAGAGATTAGCCCAGATCTACATTCGAGAGATAGTACGGTTGCACGGTGTGCCGGTGTCCATTATATCAGATCGAGGTCCTCAGTTCACCTCGCATTTCTGGAGAGCCTTGCATAGTGAGTTGGGTACCCAGATAGACCTCAGCACATCATTTCACCCTCAGACGGACGAACATCCCGAGCGCACGATTCAGATTCTTGATGATATGATCTGTGCCTGTGTGATGGATTTTGGAGGGTCATGGGATCGATACTTATCTCTTGCAGAGTTTGCTTATAATAACAGCTACCAGTCCAGCATTCAGATGGCGCCGTATGAGGCTTTGTATGGTAGGCGGCGCAGGTCTACAGTAGGATGGTTTGAGCCAGGCGAGGCCCGATTGTTGGGTACAGAGTTGGTTCAGGATGCCCTGGACAAGGTGAAGGTGATCCAGGAGAGACTTCGCACAGCTCAGTCCAGGTAGAAGAGTTACGCGGACCAGAAGGTTCGTGACTTGGCATTTATGGCTGGTGATCAGGTTTTGCTTCGTGTATCGCCTATGAAGGGCGTCATGAGATTCGGGAAGAAGGGTAATCTGAGTCCGAGGTTCATTGGCCCTTTTGAGGTATTACAAAGGATTGGGGAGGTAGCCTATGAGTTGGCCTTGCCTCCTAACCTAGCAGGAGTTCATCCGGTATTCCACGTTTCCATGCTCCGGAAGTATCACGGTGATCCGACTCATGTTTTGGATTTCAGCTCAGTCCAGTTTGTCAAGGATCTATCATATGTTGAGGAGCCTGTTGCTATATTGGGCAGGCAGGTCAGTAAGCTCAGATCGAAGAATATTGCCTCAGTCAAGGTTCAGTGGAGGGGTCATCTGGTCGAGGAGGTGACTTGGGAGACCGAGCAAGATATGTGGAGTCAGTACCCTCACCTTTTCACAGCTTCAGGTATGTTTCTATACTCGTTCGAGGACGAACGATTTTCTTAAAAGGGGGAGAATGTAATAACCCGGTAGGTAGTTTTGAGAGTTAGCGCCCCAATCCCCTAATAATTGCTTCTCCCGTGTCTATTTATGTTATTGAAACTTGTCGGAGCGCTGAGTGGTGAAATCCTGAGTGATTTTTGACACTTAGTCCTTAAATGTGGATTTTTGCTTTTGAAATTAGATTGTAGCTAGAACTGTGTGAAGACGGATCCGGAATGCAATTTTTTGACTCCGTTAGCTCCGTTGGGTGATTTCGGTGTTAGGAGCATGTACGGAATTCATTTTCGAGGTCGGTTGTAGAACTAGGCTTGAATTGGCGCAAGTTAGAATTTCGGCGATTTCAGCCGATAGGTGATATTTTGATATCGGACTCGGAATGGAATTCCTAAAGTGACAGCAGGTCCGTGATGTCATTTATGACCTGTGTGCAAAATTTGAGGTCATTCGGATAAGTTTAGACATGTTTCGGCATCGAATGTGGATTTTAGAAATTTCATAAGTTCTTAGGATTGAATCTATGCATATTTGTTGATTCTGATGTTATGAGACGTGTTTTTAAGGCTCGACCAAGTTTGAATGAGGTGTTAGGGTTGGCTGGTAGTTTTGGTTGTGGTCACGGGGGCCTCAGGCGTGTTTCGGATGCCCAAACAGGCATATTTTGGCCTAAGTCTATTGCTGGTTTTACTGGTTTTACAGCAGCAGGTATTTGTTCTTCGGGATCGCAAGAGTAAGTCCGCGATCGCGTAGATTTAAATGGAGGCTATCAGAAATGTTCTTCGCGATCGCAGAACACCAAGCGCGATCGCAGTGTATTAGGAATTTGGCCTCCGCGATCGCATGTCATAGGTCGCGATTGCATAGTAGATCTTAGGTCTGAGGCAGGGTCAATGTTTGTTCTACGCGGTCACGTGGCCCCTTACGCGATCGCATAGCTTTGAGGGATGAGGGTCCGCGATCGCATACCTGTAGATGCGAACGCGATGAAGGATTTTAGGCGCGTGCCAGGATGTGCTCCGCGATCGCATAGAAGAAATGACTGGGCAGTCTTTTAAAACCCAATTCAGAGGGTTTATGTTATTTTTCCCATTTTTTATTTTGAGAGCTCGGGAGAGGCGATATTTGGAGGCATTTGCACTTGGGTAACTTGGGTAAGTAATTTCTATCAATTATAGATCAATTTCCATGATTCCAATCTTAAATTCCACCTTTAATTTAGAAACTTTTGGGTAGAAAATGGAAACAATGGGATGAACTTTATAGACCGAATTATTGAGTTTTGATTGGATGTTTGACCTCCGATTTGAGAGATTCTCATATGGTTAGGCTCGTGAGTAAATGAGTGACCGGAAAATATGATTTTTACCCGATTCCGAGACGTGGGCCCGGGAGACTTTTTGGGCGAATTTCCTAATTTCGCGTATTAGCTTAGAATTAATTGGCTATTTTGTTTCCTTGAAGTGATATTTACATTATGCAATCGAATTGAATAGATTTGGGCCACCCGGAGTCGGATACTCGTGGCAAAAGCGTGGTATTGAGTTGATTAGCACAGTCAAGGTAAGTGGTTTGCCTAACTCTATGTTGGGAATTTTCCTTAGGCCTTTTTATACTGATTTTACTATGTGGACGCCGTGTACGAGAGGTGACGAGTGCGTACACGGGTCATTGTTGCTAAATTCTTGCTTTTCCTTCCATGACATAACTTATTTCATTCCTATATTACTGCTTCATGTTATAATTGATTAGTTAGCATAGGAATGAGCATGCCTACCTGTTTTCACTTGATTTCCCCGTATTTGCTACTATTGGCTCCATGCTTAGGTAGTTTCACCTTATTCTTGCCTATTTTTTTCTTGAATTGTCTAATTAAGCCGTATCTGATAGAATTCTGCATTGCATATTTAAATTGGGACTACGGACTGAGATCCGGGAGCTTTCCCCCTGTACTGCATTGCATATTTAAATTGGGACTATAGACTGAGATCTGAGAGCTTTTCCCCTGTACTGCATAGCATATTTAAATTGGGACTACGGACTGGGATCTGGGAGCTTTCCCCCTGTACTGCATTGCATGTTTGCTGTTGAGATATATGTTGTGCTGAGCCGAGGGCTCTTCTTTATTATTTCCTTCAGTTTTCCTTTTAAATTTTGCTATCATTGCTTATTGATATTTCACTGTTTAGACTTATAACTGACTTGTTTTTAAAACTCAGTAGAGCCTTAACCTGACCTCGTCACTACTTGACTGGGGTTAGGCTTGGCACTTTTTGAGTACCGAATGTGGAGTACTCACACCCTTTCCTGCACATGTTTTACCCATGTGCAGATCCAGGTACCAGTACACAGCATTTTGGCTAGGAGTACTACAACATTTTCTCAGGAGACGGCGAGTTAATTCTGTCGCGTTCGCAGAATCTCACGTGTCTCCATCTACTCTACTATAGGCATAGGAGATAGACATATACACATTTTCATTTTTTCCGTTGTATAGAGATATAGTTGTATAAAGCTTGTGACTTGGTGATATTCTGGGTTTTGGGAGAGTGAAAGATGTATATGCCGAGCGGCTAAGTTTTACAGTATTGCTTCTTCTTTACTGTTTTTGTTATTATTTGTCTTATTTTTCCGCAATTTAGGCTTACCTAGTCGTAGAGACTAGGTGCCGTCATGAGACCGTTCGGAGGGTAAATTCGGGTCGTGACAACGTTGTTCAATTTTAACCTAATTCTGTAATCTTATTCAATAAAAAATAAGATATAATAACGGCTTATTTGATTAAGAGCTCGTCAATTAATTACAATCAAAACATAGTTAAACAAATAAAGTTTAAAGAACGGCTCAGTTTATAATAAGGTTAGAAATAGTCATAAATTATATCAAATTGGTCATTTTGATCAACCTTATTGTCACGACCCCAAATACACCCTGGCCATGATATCGCATATCACAGTACTAGGCTAATCAATTCATTACTTATAACATTAAAGGACTTTTTCATTTATTTACTAATTAGATATTATCATAAATCTTTCGTTTAAGCATTTCAAAACAAGCGGAAGTATGTAAAATATTAAACATTGCCCGATCCCGGAGTCACTAGTCATGAGCAACTAAAAATACAAGTTTGATATTGTCTACTTAATACAAGATGAGTCTGAAAAAAGTAAATGCTAAAAGATAGGAAAGAGAAAGGCAAGGCTGCGGACGTCGTGCAGCTACCTCGCAAATCTCCGGAATACTCTGAAAAGGAGAAGATCAGCTCTAATTCTGATGCCCTGGCACCTGAATCTGCACACAAAGTGTAGGGAGTAACATGAGTACGCAAACTCAGTAAGTAACAACTATAACTAAAGACTGAGTGCAGTGACGAGCATTTAAAATCATATAAATCTCATAACATAAAAACATCAATGGAAATAACAGGATCAAATCAGTAATTGAATTTCGAATATCTCATAAAAATAACTTCAGTTTCAATGAAAGTTATTTAAAACCCTCTTTCAACATTTTCAATAGAGGCTCAGTATAAAAGAAGAGTGAAAACAGTAATTTTATAAAAACAAGCCCCTCGGGCAAAGTATCACTCATATATAGCCCCTCGAGCAAGCCTCTCAATCACTCGTGACTCAACTATCACCAATTAACACTCACGCTCAATAGGTACCTTATAATAACCGCTGAGGCATGCAGCCCGATCCATAAATATATATTCGATTGTGCTCACTGGGGTGTGCAGACTCCGGAGTGGTTCCGACAGCCCAAGCGCTATATCGTTGCGGCGTGCAGCTCGATCCATAAATATATATATAACGCTGCAGCGTGCTGCCCGATCCATAAATATCCTCAAAATCTGGCACTCGGCCTCACTCAGTCATCAATCTCACAAGCCGCTCGGGCATTTTAGTACAACATTTAGGGGATCAGCCCAAAACAACTTTCATATGCATCAAAGTAGAGTAATTAAACCCAATTAAACAGTAAATAGGTAAAAATCATGACTGAGTGTATATTTTAGATCAAAACAGGGTGAGGATAGTAATAAAATACCCCGGAGGGTCCAAACCGTATGGCACAAGGACCCAAACATGGCATTCAGCCCAAGTTAAAAGAATCATTTCTAAAACACATAGATATCATATAGATTTTATCAAAATATGCAACTCTACAGTTGCCACGGGACGGACCAAGTCACAATCCCTACCGGTGCATGCCCACACACCCCTCACCTAGCATGTGCGTCTCCTCATATATCAAAATAGTACAAAATTTCCGGGGTTTCATACCCTCATGTCTAGATTTACAATCGTTACATACCTCAAACCGGATGAAAATCTACTCTGCAATTCCCTTGCCGCTCAACTTGGCCTCAAATCGCCCTGAATCTATCCAAAATCAGTATCACATCATTAATACATGCTAAAGGAACAAAGCCCATGCAAAAATTATCAAATTAATTTTAAAAAAACCCGAAATTAGCCAAACCCGACCCCCATGCCCACGTCTCGGAATCAGATAAAAATCACAAAACCAAAATCCTTATCCTCTCATGAGTCCATACATACCAAATTTACCAAAATCTAACTTCGTTTGACCCCTCAATCACCCAATTTTAACTCTCAGGTTCCAAGCCCGAATTCCCCAATTTTCACCCTCAAATCCCACAAATTCCATGCTTAATCTACTGAAAATCACCATAGAATCGAGTTTTAGGTTAAAAACCATTACCTCAGTGTGATTCCCCTTGAATCCCTCTTTAAAATCTCTCAAAAGCTTAAATCCCGACTTCAAAAAATGGTGGAAATGGGCAAAATTTCGCGAAGGGTCCAATTTATACTTTCTGCCAAGCACTTCCGCACCTGTGGTCCCAGGTGCGCACCTACGAAAAGTCACTTAAACGCCAAGCTTCGCATCTACGGTTCACCACTGGCACCTGCGGGCTCGCAGGTGCGATCCTTCCTTCGCATCTGCGATCAAGTCCAGTCCTCCATTTTCCGCATCTGCGACATGCCCTCCGCACCTGCGATCATCGCACATGCGGCTCCCCACCCGCAGGTGCGGCCACACCAGAAGAATTACACCAGCAGCCTTCTGCTGTATTTTTCAAACTCCAAACTTCTGTTAGCCATCCGAAATCATCTCGAGGACTGTTGTACCTCAACCAATAATACCAACAAGTCACATAACAACATACGAACTTAATCGAACCTTCGGAACACTCAAAACTACATGAAAACACCAAATTACCCTCGGATTCAAGCCTAAGAACTTCTAAACCTCCAAAATTCGCCAATGATGCCGAAACCAACCAAACCACGTCCGAATGACCTGGAATTTTGCACACACATCACAAACAACACTACAAACCTATTCCAACTTCCAGAATTCCATTCCGACCACTATATCTAATTTTCCAATGCCGACCGGAAATCGTCAAATAACCAATTTTCGCCAATTCAAGCTTAATTCTACCACAGACCTCCGAATAACATTCCGAACCCACTCTTAATTTAAAAATCACCTAATGAAGCTTCCTGAAGCATAAAAACCCAATTTCAAGGTCATTTACCCATAAGTCAACTTCTGGTTGACTTTTCCACTAGATAACCAACTTAAGAGACTAAGTGTCTAATTCCTTTCCAAGAATCACTCTGAACCCGAGGCAACCGACTTGACTCAACATAATAGATTTTAACAACAAATAACGAAGCAGAAGTGGGGGAAACGGGGCAATAACTCTCGGAACGACTGATTAGGTCATTACATTCTCCCCCTCTTAAACAAACGTTCGTCCTCGAACGAGTCTAGAAACATACCTGGAGTCTCAAATAGGTGTGGGTATCAACTCCACATCTCCCGCTCGGTCTCCCCGGTGTCCTCCTTCACCGGCTGCCCTCTCCACTGCACCTTAACTGAAGTTATATTCTTTGACCTCAACCTTCGAACCTGCCGATCTAAAATAGCCACCGGCTCCACATCATAAGTCATATCCCCCTCTAACTGAACTGTGCTGAAGTCCAATACGTGGGACGGGTCACCAATATACTTCCGGGTCATGAAAAAATTAAATATTGGATTCACACTCGACAAGCTAGGTGGCAAAGCAAGCCTATAAGCCACCTCCCCTACTCTCTGAAGCACCTCAAAAGGTCCAATAAACTGGGGACTCAACTTTCCCCTCTTACCAAACCGCATAACACCCTTCATGGATGACACCTTCAATAGAACCTTCTCCCCGACCATGAAAGATAGATCACGGACCTTCCTGTCCGCAAAGCTCTTCTTCCTAGACTGCGCTGTGCGAAGCCGCTCCTGAATCACCTTTACCTTATCTAAAGCATCCTGTACCAAATATGTACCCACGAGCCTAGCCTCACCTAGCTCAAACCAACCAACCGGAGATCTACACCTCCTCCCATATAAAGCCTTATATGGAGCCATCTGAATACTCAACTGATAACTATTATTATATGCAAAATCCGCGAGTGGCAGAAATTGGTCCCATGAACCCCCAAAATCAATAACACAAGCGCAACATGTCCTCTAGTATCTTAATAGTGCGCTCGGACTGCCCGTCCGCCTGAGGATGAAGAGTTGTGCTCAACTCAACCTGATTACCCAACTCCCACTGCAAGGCCCTCCAAAACTACGATATGAACTGAGTACCTCTACCAGAAATGATGGAAACTGGAACACCATGCAATCGGACAATCTACCGGATATAAATCTTAGCTAACCGCTCCGAAGTGTAAGTAGTACCAATAGGAATGAAGTGCGCGGACTTGTTCAGTCGATCCATAATAACCCAAATAGCATCGAACTTCCTCGAAGCCCGTGGGAGCCTAACTACAAAGTCCATGGTGATCCTCTCCCACTTCCACTCCGGAATGTCCAACCTCTGAAGCAATCCACCTGGTCTCTAGTGCTCATACTTGACCTGCTGACAGTTGAGACACCGAGCTACAAATCTGACAATATCCTTCTTCATCCGCCTCCACCCATAATGTTGTCTCAAATCCTGATGCATCTTCGCGGCACCCGGATGGATGGAATACCGTGAGCTGTGGGCCTCCTCAAGAATCAAATCCCGAAGCCCATCTACATTAAGCACACATATCCGACCTTGCATCCTCATCACATCATCATCACCAATAGCTACATCCCTGGCATCACCTCGTCGGACCCTACCCTGAAGAATGACCAAGTGTGGGTCATCATATTGGCGCTCCCTAATACGGTCATAAAGAGAAGACCTGGAGACCACGCAAGCCAATACCCGACTGGGCTCCGACTTATCCAATCTCAAAAGGTGGCCCGCTAAGGCCTGAACATCAAGTGTTAAAGGTCTCTCTACTGCTGGAAGATATGCTAGACTCCCAAAACTCTCTGCTCGACGACTCAAGGCACCGTACACTACATTGGCCTTCCTCGGATGGTATAAAATAGTGATATCATAGTCCTTAAGAAGCTCCAACCATCTCCACTAACGCAAATTCAGATCCTTCTGCTTAAACAGATGTTGCAGACTCCGATGATCAGTAAAAACCTCACAATGAACCCCATACACATAATGACCTCAAATTTCAAGGCGTGATCAATAGCTGCTAACTCAAGATCATGCACCGTATAATTCTTCTCATGGGTCTTCAACTGGCGCGAGGCATAGGCAATCACCCTACCCTCCTGCATCAAGACACAATTAATGCCTATCAACAAGACATCACAATACACGGTATAAGAACCTGAAGTTGATGGCAAAACTAACACTGGTGTTGTGGTCAAAGCAGCCTTGAGCTTCTAAAATCTCTCCTCACACTCGTCCGACCACCTGAACGGAGCACCCTTTTGAGTCAATTTGGTCAAGGGAGAAGCAATAGAAGAGAATACATCCACAAAGCGACGATAATATCATGCCAAACCAAGAAAGCTCCTAATCTCTGTAGCTGAGGACGGTCTGGGCCAACTCTGCACCGCCTCTATCTTCTTCGGATCCACCTGAATACCCTCACTGGACACCACGTGCCCCAAGAATGCTCCAAAGCCAAGCCAAAACTCACACTTGGAGAAATTTACATAAATCTTCTTATCCCTCAATCTCTGCAATACGACTCTCAAATGTTGAGCATGCTCCTCCTGGCTACGAGAATACACCAGGATGTCATCAATGAACACAATAGCGAAGGAATCAAAATATGGCTGAAATACACAGTTCAGCAAATACATGAACGTTGATGGGTCATTGGTCAGCCCACCACCAAGAACTCATAATGGCCATAACGGGTCCTGAAAACCGTCTTAGGAATATCTGAATCCCGAATCTTCAGTTGATGATACCCAGACCTCAAGTCAATTTTGGAAGACACCCTGGCTCCCTGAAGCTGATAAAATAAATCATCGATATGAGGAAAAGGATACTTATTCTTGATTGTGACCTTCTTCAATTGCATGTAGTCAATACACATTCTCATGGTACCATCCTTCTTCTTCACAAATAACACTGGTGCACCCCCAAGGTGACACACTAGGCCGAATAAACCCCTTATCTAGGAGTTCCTGAAGCTGCTCTTTCAAAATTGATACGATGGAAATAGGCTGAGTGTCTGGCACCAAATCAATACCAAAATCAATTTCCATGTCAGGCGGCATGCCCGACAGGTCTGCAAGAAACACGGACGGAAAATCATTGACCACAGGAACAGAATCAATAGTGGAAGTCTCAGCATTATCATCCCTCACAAAATCCAAATAAGATAAACACCCTTTCTCCACCATGCACTGAGCCTTCAGGTATGAAATCACCCTACTAGGCACATAATAAATGGAACCTCTCCACTCAACTCTCGGGAATCCCGGCATCGCTAAGGTCTCGGTCTTAGCGTGACAATCTAGAACAGCATGACATGGAGATAACCAATCCATGCCCAATATCACATCAAAGTCAACCATGCTGAGTAATAACAGATCCACTCGGGTATCCAGACCCCCAATAGACACCACACATGACAGATACACACGGTCCACAACAACAGTATCGCCCATCGGAGTCAACACATGAACAAATATAACTAAGGACTCACAGGGAATATTCAGAAAGATGGGAAAATTATGATGAGACATATGAATATGTGGAACCAGGATCAAATAATATTGAGGCATCTCGGTGACAAACTGAAACAATACATGTAATCACGGCATCTGATTACTTAGCATCTGGTCTGGCTGGAAGTGCATAAAAATGGGCCTGACATCCACCTTATCGACCTCCCCCTACACAACGGCCTCTAGATGCCTGACCCCCACCCCTAGCTGCCTGGGCGGGTGTTGAAGTAACTGGAGCTGAAGTGGAAGGCTGACTCCTCTGCTGAGGGGGACCCCTAAGAAGACGAGGACACTGCCTCCTCATATTCCCAAACTCTCCACACTCGTTACAAATCCCTAGGGCTGGTGGCGGGGACTGAAGGGACCCCTAGCACCGGGCAGAAGAACCTGGCATGGAGGAGCCCTGGACTGATGGTGTACGGGATGAAATCTAGGCTGGGAGGGCACTGAATGATGGGTGCCCCTGATGAGAACTGTGAGGACCATAACCAGATGATCCGCCACGATTGTCGCGGCCCCTTTTTCCTCACGGAGTCCGGGTTTCGACATTTTTGGGACAACTCGCTTCCTTTTGGGAAAGGGCTATAGAATTTGAAGAGTCGCCACCTAATGGATTTAAGGTGCGTTAGGGAAACTAAAGCAGATAACTCATAAAGCGGTTTACATTACCAGAGATTGGGTAAGTGCTCGAAATTACCTTGAGGGGAAGGTGGTAGGCACCCCTCGAGGTCCACAACGGTGGGTCCCGGCCAAACTAAATTCAAGCGAATTAGTCATAAAGCAATTTGAACAAATAGAGATCATTTTGGAAAAACGGGGATAAAGGGGGTCCTAGGTTTATTAGCCTATAGGATCACTTCTGTGCAATACTCGATAAAATTTCCTCAAATAGAGGTGTTACCCGTAGCATTGGCGCACTGGTCATCATATCCTTTACTACCCAATTACCCTCCCCTAAATTATTATCTAAGCGTTCTAATAACATCAAATATGTACCCTATGCATGCATTACCCGTCCCTTACCTATGGCCTTGGAAGTGCTTAGGACCTCTATTTAAGGTAGTTCTAGACTCACCCACGTTGCTTAAAAGGAAAAAACTTAAGCGACAAACAAAAAAAATAGGACTGTCACCTAAGAAACAGTTAAAGGGCTCACATTTACCTCCACAAATAAACAAACAATTTCACGCCTCAAGCAAACAGTTTTAAGCTATTTAAGGGTCTTATAGCAGGATATCTAGATGAACACATAACAGAATATGCAGCAGTTTCGTTAAGGTGAGGCAGTAAATACCTAATCAGTTTGCCTACTAATTTTATTACTTCCTGAACCTGGGTAGTTTATAAGCAGTAAAACAAACACAGTTTTACCACCTCAGAATTTTAATTGTCCTACGGGCTTGCCTAGGTGTGGATCAGAAGTATCCTATGGACATGTCATCTAAACGTTAATCAGAACGTAATTATAAACCAATGATTGATTTTTTAACAGGCCGATTTTATCAATTTTGACCCTATAGGCATGCTGTCTATGTGCTGCAAATGATCACAAGCATTACTTCATGACATATAAACACAGAGATTGATATTTTTTTACATATTTATCTCTACAAACATGATATCTAAGTGTTGGAACTATTTTTATACTTATTCCTTATAGGCATGACAGTTAAACGATGAAATTGATTATATATATATATATATATATATATATATATATATATATATATATATATATATATATATAAAGCACGATATCTAGGTGAATAAAGTTGTTAGCCAGTTTTCAAGAAAATTCAGCAAGGGAATTCCTAGGGACATGATTTCTAGTGCACACATGAAGGTTTGAGAACCTAATTATTAATGCAGAACTGACCAATGACCTAGAAACAGGATTTCTAAGATGCAAATTAAACATAATGAGATAAACCCTATGAACATGGTTTCTAATGCAAATAAGTACCATCACAATAGTCCTATAGGCATGGTTTCTACCCGATCCCCACAAAATTATATATAAAAGTCCCTCCCAATTTTACTAATAACCCCAATATATGTTTTTTACAAGAATTATTATTACAGACCAGATATAAATGAATTACAGAAGGAAATTATTATACTATAGAGAGCCTGGATAGGCCCAACAGTAAACCTGGAAATCCAGGCCTTCAACCAAATCTGAAGTGTGCCAGTATCTCATAGTACACCAAATGGTCTTCTGATGTGTCAAAGTTCCCAAAGGCCTCAGGGACCCCAGGCAATGTTCACATTAGAAACCCTTTTAAAGAAATAGTTTTTGTGAGCAAGTTTGGAAAAGCCAGCCCCAGTGTGCCAGAGTTCAGAGGAGTCTCAAGGACTCCTAGGCAGTGCTCATACTGGAGGGGCAGGACCCTAAGTATTCTAAGAGTAGGAGTTGAAAATAGTACAAGAAAATAGGAGATAGCTTTAAGAAAACCGTTTGGTTTTTTAGGAGTAAATAGGAACAAACAGAGGCAGTTCAGCACTTTGAGTTCAGACAAAGATTCCAGTAATGAAACAATAGACAGAACAGGTTCATGATCACTTCAAACAAGATTTCACATCGCCTAGGATTGACTTAGTTCATTAGTTATCACTAGGTTAGCATATAGCATGCTCGGATCAGAAGAATAATCAGACAACTACACAGAGAAAGGTAGCAGGGGTTGGGGGCATAGAAGTCACTAATCAGGAACACATAAAACAGGACAAGATGAAAGCATGCTAGTTGAGAAACAAGTGGATAAGTATCCTGGACCAAATAAGAACATGCATGAACCAGATTGACATATTGGACAAGATAATTTCATAAGAGTTAGGGAATGCTAATTAACATAGACATAAAGAAGGCAAAGGTAGGTTGACATCTTAAAACAGACAAGTTAAATAACACTTAGAATCTTAAAAACCTTTTGAAGAGAATTTAAGACGAAACCCTAGTTTTTTAGAAAACACTGGAATCGAAGAGTAATAGGAAAAACAGAAGGTTTTCAAAGGGAAATACCAAATAACACTTAAAAACGTCTCAGATCTACAAGGGTCTGCACAGACCCAAGTACAAGAGATTAGGGTTTTAAAAAAATGACAGAGATGCAAGAAAACCTTGTTTAAAACCATAGATTCGAGCCATAAACATGAAGATAATAGCACTCACAAACAGAGATAGCCATAGGTAGGCTTATGAAAAGGTTTTGAACAAAATCTGAGTTGAATCTCTTCGAGATTCTTTCATAAATCAACATAATCGAACAACCAGAAGAGGTGAGAGGCCGGTAGGGGCCGGAAATTACAGAGAAACCCCATGGAACGGGGGTTTTCCGGTGATGGCGGCTAGGGTTAGGGGGAGTGCTTGAGAGAGAAGAAGGGAGGTCCGGGAAAATGAAGACGGCGGAAATGAAAAGTGGGGATAGGGTTTGGGGGGTTGGCTTAATTAAAAATGGTAACTATATCCTTGACAGTTGATCTTAGAGATCAACAGCCAAGATTAGTTAAAGGCTAGGGCGGGTTAGATGAATATTTGGGCTTGGGTTTTTTTAATTGGGCTAAGGGTCCGATTTGGGCTGGGTCCGAATTTAAAAGTGAATTCAAAGGGGCTATTTGTTAAATACCCAATTAATTAATAAAATAATTTGTAAAAATAATTAATAAATTATAAAAAATGATTTTGATGCATAAAAATGATTTAAAAAATTACTTAATATTATAAAAATATAAAAAGCTATTTTCTGGCGAAATAAGGTAATTATGCACACATGGGCTATTATAGCAAAGTTATTGCAATTATAGCCCAAAAACGTAAATGTGGTTATTCATGAAATAACTAAAGCTTTGGTGTAAATATAAATGATAAAATTGAGTCATAAAATTATTATAAAACCATTTGTGATGCAATTAGTAATTATTTATATAAATAAAATACTGAAATAAATTAATCAAAATCCTTTAAAAATGCAGAAAATATGGAAAAATATTAATTGATGCTCATGTACTATTTTGAAGATAGATATGCATTTTGAAAATAATATAGGGAAAAATTGGGTATCAACAGCAGCCCCTCTTTACCCGGGAAGGATGAAAGAGTTGTCGAGTAAAGATATGATGGCCAATTTTGACCGAGTAGGGTGACTTGAGAGACACAGGCCGCACTCTGGTTTTCGAGCTGCCTACATATCCCAGGTTTTATAGCAATCAGGTCGTGTGTAGTTCTGGATTCACCGGCGGAATATACCGATGAAGTTACAAGAACAGACACAAAGTATTGGAATAGGTGAAACAGTTACAGTGAGCGGTCAGGTTTGAAGTGGTATGAAGGAATTGGAGATGGACTGTTTTTTCTAGGGTAACGGTTGCTCATCGGGTGACCGGCAAATAAAAGGTGCACTGCAAGCATATATCTTTGCGTAGATTTAAACATGATGCAAATTCCCTTCAGACCATGAAAATTGTCTTTGGACTGTTGAGGATGACGTCCTTAGACCAAGATGTACCGGGCCATGAATTGTCCGGTAAGGGATTCGCAGGCCATGAAATGATATTCTCAGGAAATAAAATGGTGCCTCTGAACCATGATGCCTTTGAATAATGATATGCAAGTTTGAGGGATCCTCAGGACATGGCATGGTGTCTTCCGGCTATGAAGATGGTGCCTTCAGACTATGACGCCTTCGGACAAGTGTCGCGCCCCCCTTATTCATCTCCTTTCAGATCAGTCAGGGTGTTTGACATTATTAGGACAACTCATTTCCTTTTGGGATAAGGGATGTGAAGTATTTGAAGAGTCTCCACCTAACGAATTAAGGTGCGTTAGGGAACATATTAAGGGTCACTAATTGTACAGCCAGAGATTGGGCAAGGACTTGAAATTACTTCAAGGGGAAGGTGTTAGGCACCCCTCAAAAACCACAACCGTGGTTCCCGGCCAAACAAGATTTGTGAATTAAACATGTAGAAAATAAGCAGTTAAAGCATATACACGTAAACAAATAAAGGTTTGAAAATATTCGCAGTTTAAGCACACATATGTGATAAAGTTTAAAAGATTTACAGTCTAAGCACACATATGTGAGGGATAGGAAAGTCCTAAGTTATTTATCCTATAGGATCACATCAATGCAATTCTCGGTAATCACTCATCAGTGAGGGGCTACACGGGCATTAGTGCACCGGTCATCATATCCATATCTACCCTTGTCCCACCCCTTAGCGGTTATTAAGCGAGTTTATTTAATGAACTCTAAGCGTGTTGTTACCCGTCCCTTCCTTGTGGTCCTGGAGGAATTTAGGACCTCTAGATATAGGTAGTTCTAGACAAACCCCTAAGGTTTTAAAAGGATAAAATTCTAAGCGACAGGCAAGAACAAATAGGACTGATCAGATAAATGCAGGAAAGCAGTTATAAGGCTCAAATTTACCTCCACAGTTAATGCACATAAGCAGCATGTCTCAAACACAAACAAGAGGCGATTTAATTAGACAGGATCCTAAGCAGGATATCTAAGTGAGTTTCAATGCACGGAAATATGCAGCTTTGTCTTTTATAAACTCAACAGCAGAACCCTAATCAATTTGCCTACTGATTTTAAACATGTGAGTCTTTTAGGCAATAAAAACAATCAAGCAACTTTTCCAGTTTCATAAAAGGTTGATTTCCTAAGGCTTGCCTAGGCGTGGGGGTGAGCATAATAACAACTACCAGAATCGTTAAACAGTTCAGGGGTTGTTTTACCTAAAGCATGTTTTTCTAAGTGATACAAATCTGAAAATGCAGAGACTGTTACCAGTTTTATTCAAAAACATCACAATGTGAGACTGTTTTTTACCTTTTCATGGATCAGTAGTTTAAATTAGGTGTGGTTAATCAAAGGCAAACGAACTCCTAGATCATGGTATCTAATATGCACACGCAAATACAAAATGGTTAGGACATGATTTCAGAATTCCTAAAGCATGATTTTTAAATGCACAAAGGGTTATAGGATGATTGAGACATGATTTTTTGAATGCTCAAGAGTAACGACTTTTATGTTAACGTCCTAGGAGCAGGATCTCTAAGTGATAATTGTAAACATAGATTAGTGACGGGTGAGTTACTGAAACAGTAGACATGAAATCCTAGGAGCATGATATCTAGTGCATGTTTTAACATGGCTTGATTGAATATGTTCCTAAAGCATGGATCCTAATGCAAACATAACTAATGCAAAGCCTAAAACATGTTTTCTACCCCAATGACATTGATAAAACTATATAGCTACCCTCCCCATTTCACTAGCCGTCCCCAATATTCGTTTACAAATTATTACTATTCAGCTGAATAAATTACATAAATAGATAAAGGAAAAGAATAAGTTAAACTATAGGGAGCCTGAAGCGAGCCCAAGTGTATCAGATCTTCAACAACCTCAAGTGTCAAGTTCATAGCCTTTTTCATATCCGGCAGTGCTCACACCCAAAGTTTTCATAACCAGAACTGAGTAAGTGCAATGTGGAAGAGCCATCCCCAGTGCATCAGAGTTCAGAGGGATCTCACAGGGATCCCCAAGGCAGTCACACACTGGAGGGAAAGAACCTAGGGACTTAAGAGTAGAGTGAGAGTGCTTGATATAGTTTTGAAAGACTTTTGGTATGAAAACAGTATTGAAAAGACTCAGTTGAAGTTTATAAAAATATGGAGTTGTTTAGTAGTAAAATAGTTTGAACAAGGATAGGGTAATTAAACAAATAGTAGATCAATTACAGAACAAATACGTTCAGCAACACTCAAACAACAGTCCTTCACACATGGGTAATGGGAGTTGGGGACAGATATAGCACCCATAGTGCAGCACATAGCTAACAGAAGTACAGAGATCTTTTGGAATTCAGGAATAGCTAACAGAAGGCAGCAAGGTAGGGATCTCAGAGTAGCTAATCAAAATATAGTTGAACCGGACCAGGTTAAACATAGAATTAGGGGTGTATAGGATTAGGAGATAACTGATAATACTAGAATAGCATAGGACTGAATAACAAACAGTTAGGACATAGAAGTACTAAACATTATTGAGCAGAGTTGAGCATAGTATCAGAACAACTTAGGGGGGTTCAGTGGATTGGGAGATAACATAGTAGAGGAATTCATAATAATAGTGAGAACATAAAAAACATGATTGAGCAGGGTTGAGCATAGTATCAGAACGACTTAGGATAACAATTGTTTTTGCACAACAGGTGCATACCAGAACTAGGCAACACATAGACAAGCATTCAAAGACAGAGTAGAGTTACATTGAAATAGACTACAATGAGAGTAAACATGTTCATAAATATGTTGGTCCTAAGAGGGGTTAGAACATAACTAGGATGATAAGTAAAATAGGTTAACCATATGTTGAAAAGCAAACAGTACACAGAAATAGATTAGTAAAATAGTAAACTGAAGCAGTAGAGGAAACACATTAGTTTGGGAACTTGAATTAAAATCAGGACATACCAGTTAAGGAGAATAGACACAAAGTGAAGAACATGAGAGTGCAATAATTAGCCTTTGCTTATAGCCGGCTAATTTCAGTAGCAATAGCAAGTAACAAGAGCAGAAAGTTTAAGTGTGAGAGAGTTTTGAACTAATGTTCATGTGTAGTCCCCTCTCTAATGAGAGTAGAAGAGAGCATATATATAGTAGTTTGAAAGCTAGGTAAATAAGGCAAGAATCAATTTATTCAGTAACTAAAGAACTCATAATTAATTAAGATAAAATCAGTCAAAGTCTTCCCTTAATTAAGGGGATCATTTCTAACGGTAAAGGACAGGAAACAAATTAAGGAAAGAAATCACGTATAGCTGGAGTATAACAAATAAGGAAAGACTTCAAACATTGTAGGTATAGAACAGGTAATTAGGGCTAGGTCCATAAAGTTCTAATTAAGGAAACAACATTAAGAATTAGTAAATAATGTAGTCAACCACACAATAAGGCAAGAAAATAATTTAGAGGTCGGAAATCAGTACAAGATATCACCACAAGAAATCAATAAAGGATATCAACACATGAAATTCGGGATTCAAATAAAATAGTACTGATTAATATAAATTTCTGTGAATAAACAAAATAAACATAGTATAGGTAGGAAGAAACAAATCAGAAACCCTAATAAGCACAATAGGGTAAAGATCACAGAAACTCGAAACATATTCATGGGAAACAGACATACAGACAAATCAAATGAACAAATCAGCAAAGACAAACTCAGAACCCAAGACTAAAGCCAAAAAATTAGGAGTTTTCAACATAATTGATTAGGGTTAAAAGAAGTCTAACAAAATCGATTAAACACATAAGAATCAAGGAATAACACTTAGAAAATCAGTGAAAATCGTTTGGAAGAAAGATTTTAGAAACCCTGGTTATGAAGATGAAGAGATGCTTCGAAAAATCAGAAAGATTCTCATAGAAAATAGTAAAATAGCTCGAAATACTCTTAGATCTATTACAGATCTAAAGAGTCAAGAGATAAAATTAGGGTTTTGAGAGAGATAACCCAGATATAGATAGATTCCGGCTTAGGAGACATAGATTTAGTAATAAAATAGGACGATCTTACTCAATCGGGCTGTGGTGTCCTGAGAACGGCGAGAACAGGCCATGGGGTGTGAGTGAACAACCACTGGTCCTTTGAGGACCTTAGGACATCAAGAGTTCCAGTCATGAGAGGGAGCCACCAGGGCTAGGAGTGGTGATGAACCACCATAATCATTGGCGAGCAAGCAACGGCGGGTGGGAGCCATGGTTAGGGCAGAGGGAGTTTGAGAGAGAATGAGAGGAGTGTGACGGCGGATGAGGATGAGAGAATGAGGGGGGTTTGGGGGGTCTTTAAGTTAAACTAGGAAAGATTAAATCCAGGTCGTTGATCAAAATTGATCAACGGCCAAGATCTAACCAGAATTGGATCGGGTAGATTTAGGGATTGGGCTTGGGTCTGTTGGGCCAGGTATAATTAGATGTTTGGGCTAGTTAATTTAGGCTAAAATTGAAATAGAATAGGCTATTTGTTAAATACCCAATCCATATTAATTAAAATAATTTATAAAATAGCTAATGATTATAAAAAATGAATTTCATGCATATAAATAGTTTTAAAATGAATATTTAGCATTTTAAAATACGAAGGACTAATTTTTGGTAAAAATAGTACAAAATTATATGCGTGGGCTATAATTGCAAAGTTATTACAATTATAGCCAAAAGGTGCCAATTTGGATATTTATGGAATAATTTGGTCTTAATAAGACCATAAATAATAAATTAAATCATAAATTCCTTTGAAATCATTTGTGATGCAATTTTGTGATTATTAATTTGGAATAAAATACTAGACAAACTAATAAAAATGTAGAAAAATAATGGAAAAATACCAATTGCTATTAATGCATGATTTTGAAGGTAAATATGCAATTTAAAAATATTTTGAAAAAATTGGGTATCAACAACAAGTTGGTGATATTTCAGCCCATGGTGTGCAAAGACATGATGCTAGAAGCGACAAGACATGGCTTAGTCTTGTATGAAGTTGAGATCAGAGCTTAGCCCGAATGAATAGAATAGATAATGCCAAAGAGACAATGCTTAGTCTCGTGCGAGGTTCGGGATAGTGCTTAGTCCCATATAAATTGAAGGCAGTGCTTAGCCTTATGCAAATAGAGAGGCAGGGCTTATCCTCATGCAAGATTCGGGACAGGGCTTAGTCCCATGCAAATTGAAGGCACCGCTTAGCCTTATGCAAATAGAGAGGCAAGGCTTAGACTCATGCAAGATTCGGGACAGGTCTTAGTCCCTATGTAAAGTGAAGGAATTCTTAGCCTTATGCAAATATGGAGGCAGGGCTTAGCCTCATGTGAGATTCAGACAGAGCTTAGTCTCATGCAAGGTTCGGGACAGTGCTTAGTCCCCTGCAAAGTGAAGGCAATGCTTAGCCTTATGCAAATATGGAGGCAGGGCTTAGCCTCATGCAAGATTGAGACAGAGTTTAGTCTCATGAAAGGTTTGGTACAATGCTTAGCCCCATGCAAAGTGAAGGCAATGCTTAGCCTTATGCAAATATGGAGGCAGGGCTTAGCCTCATGCAAGATTGAGACAGAGTTTAGTCTCATGAAAGGTTTGGTACAATGCTTAGCCCCATGCAAAGTGAAGGCAATGCTTAGCCTCATGCAAATGGGGAGGCAGGGCTTAGCCTCATGCAAATTTGAGACAATGCTTAGTCTCATGTATATTGAAGGCAAAGCTTAGTCTTATGCAAATAGGGAGGCAGTTCTTAGCCTCATGCAAGATTGATACAGAGCTTAGTCTCATGAAATGAACGAATAATAGATGATGGCAGAGTATTTCTTAGCTGGAAATGAGTTCGGTATCCTTGTTGTTATGAAGACTGTGATTCCAAGGTGTGCATATTCCTTGTTCCTGCATTCAAAGAAAAATCGTGAGTTCTGTAAGGGGGATGTTGGTTCGTGCCTCCGTTGGCTTGCTTGACTTTATTTGCTCTGTCTGAAGATCCTGTTCAAATGATCGGGGCAGCATTTGCTAAACAGAGTTTATTTCAAAAGCAGGCATGCATAGTTTTCGAAGACATAGTAAAAGTATAGTTTTAGAAATTGGTTAGATGAACTAGTGACTGTGACACGATCAGAGACATTGCGACTTCTTTTGCTGTAAAATTTCGAGGGTCCTCCTCAAAATTATGCCCTAGTTAAACGGACAACACTCTTGGTTGCTCTATATGCTGCGATTGGTTGAACATGCTTCGAAATTTTGAGGGTCCTCTTCAAAATTCTGCCCCAGTTTCTGATTTTGGGGGAAATAGAAATTTTATTGAATTGTGACCGAACCCACAGGGCTGCCTATGTATCCCCTCTTAAACGGGAATCAGGTCGAGCGTAGTTCAATTTGGGTTGGCTCTATTGAGATCTCGATAATTGACAAGGACTCTAACTTTCTCATCCTTCTTCGGAACTGGCACGATGTTGGCTAGACAAGTTGTATACTCAACTACCCTATGGACCTTGGACTTGATTTTCTTAGTAACCTCCTCTTTGATTTTCAGACTCATGTCAGGATTGAATTTCCTGAGTTTCTACTTCACTGGCGGACACATTGGGTTTGTGGGCAACTTGTGAGACACAATGGATGTACTTAATCCGGTCATATCTTAGTATGACCATGCAAAGATGTCCTCATACTCTTTCAAGAACTGAGTGTACTCCTCTTTCTCTGACAGCGACAAGTGAATGTTGATGCGAGTCTCCTTGACAGTTTCAGAATCTCCCAAGTTTATTATCTCAGTTTCGTCCAGGTTGGACTTAGGCTTGTTCTCAAAATCTTCTACTTCTCTGACGATTTCCTCAGGTATGGAATCCTCTTCTTCGGAATCCCTATCCTTTTGTTCTGTTGCCTCATTACATGTCACAGTTGCCGGTTCATCGAGATAGAAAATAGTAATGATGTATGGATAAAGATACGAGAGAAAAGTGGTAATAATAAACATCAATTCATTGAAAGCATCAAACAAATGTGATTTTCAATCATTTAAATAACGTTTTGGAACATTGAAAATATTATTTAAAACAAAATTCCTAAAGGGGAAATCATTTAGAAAACAAAATAAACAATGTTGTTCAACCTTGCTACCCTGGGACTCGTCGGGCCCTGGATGGTCAGACAGTCCAGTTCTTGAGGAATGTTCCTCTCTCCACAGCTCAGATAGTAGGGCCTTCCTCCTCCTCCTCCTCCTCAACAATTACGCAGCAGTCCATGTCATCATCTTCCAGGAACAGGTTCCTCAATACTGCCAATGGTTCTTCCTCCTCTGATCCCCATATAATGTCGTCCTGATGGAAGGTCTGATTCAAGTGTGGCACATGTTGCTCAAGCGGATAGTATGGACCACGCCACGGTAGTTACCAATTGCGCAATTCCTGCCAGGTGTACTGATATCCTAGCCCTAAAGTGGTACAATGGCGCTTTGGTTGTATCGACTTAGAGATGCCCTGAAGATTTTTACCAAGCCCCTTGTCAGGCTCATACCCTCTCCATGCTAGCATGCTTGCTATCTTGCTACTCCACCACTTATCTTTCTCGATCGCATGGACCCTCTCGATACGATGGTAGGTTTCTCCACCCAGTTTTCTTCTATTTTCAATCACCGGGATAGTCTAACTAGTGTAAAGAGGGTTTCTCCGATCTCCGTGAATAATCACTTCCTGGTAGTTCCACTCGAACTTCACAGCCTGATGCAAAGTTGATGCTACAGCCCCAGCAATATGTATCCATGGTCGTCCCAACAACAGATTGTAGGATGAAGATATATCCAGTACATGGAACTCGACATGAAACCACATAAGCCACATCTGCAGACAGAGATTAGTCTCTCCAATGGTAGCCCTTTGCGACCCGTCGAATGCTTTTACGTTCATAGTCCCCTCTTGTATCTTATGCAAGCCTTTTCCCAACCTCTTCAGTGTTGTCAATGGGCAAATGTTGAGGCCGGATCCTCCATCGATTAGAACTCTGGCAATGAACTTGTCTTCATATTACACTGTAATATGCAGTGCCCTGTTGTGATTCAAACCCTCGGGTGGAAGCTCGTCCTCGTGAAAGGTGATTTTGTGGCTTTCCAACACCTGTCCTACCATATTGGCCATTTCTCCACCAGTGATGTTGTTGGGTATATATGCTTCACTCAACACCTTCAGTAGAGAATTCTTGTGTGCCTCTAAATTTTGTAGCAGCGACAGGATAGATATCAGGGAGGGAGATTTGTTCAAGTGATCGACGGCAGAGTACGCTCTCACTTGTACCTTTCTCCAAAGGTCATCTAGGCCAGTTTCAATAACGGGTTGTTTGCGGGCGGGCTGCTTACTAGATTCCTCCACGGTGTATATACCCTTCCAGTTCTGGTCATCCCCTGTGCAGCGCCGAATTCTTCCATTTTGGCCTTTCCTTTTCTTCTAGCTTCGGCCACATAATCCAGGTACAACCTTGGTGATGAAGGGCGGTGTGGTTGACACTTTCACTGTGAAAGGTGTGGCTACTTCCACCTCAAATGGAATAGGTGCAACTGCAGGTGGTGCTACCTCAACTTCAAATGGAACCGATGCGGTTACCTCAACCTCAACTGGCGGCTCTATCCGCACTATAATAGGATTGAGTGTGACTGTGAGTTTCCTAGTATCGTCACCTTCTTTGATAAGTACAATTGATCCCTCGGGATCCCATTCTTCATCCATCTCTATCACATTGATCCCTTCGCCCCTATGATCTGGAAGAGGGTTTTTGCGGACGTTGGGTGTAGCTTCCTTTGCCTGGATGACCTTATTATCAATCAAGGTGTGGATCATGTCCTTTAATGTCCGGCATTCGTCAATAGTGTGCCATTTCATACCGGAATGATATGCACAGGTTTTTTTTGGATTGACTCATTGGGATGAATTATCCATGGCCACAGCAGGGATAGGGGTGACGTAACAAGAAGCCTTTAACCTTTCATACAATTGGTAGATGGGTTCAGCAATGACAATGTATTGTTTGGGTGGTTTACGGTCTAAGTTAGGCCGAGGTCTCGGGTAATTTGGACGAGTTGCGAGTGATTGAAAGTAAGATGGTTGGGAATTATATGTATGGTAAGCAGTGGATAGTCGGGAATATCTGGGAGGTGATGGTTGATATGTGGGTGGAGGTGTTTGGTATTCGAGTGGAGAGGTATGATATACAAATGGAATCTTGGGTCCTTGGCCGACCATTACTGTTCCCACGTCTTTCTTCTTCGATATAACTCCTGATTACAATGCTTTATTTGTGGCCTACAGTGCCTCGAAATTTGTCACCATACCGCTCTTAATGCCCTCTTCAATCCTGTCTCCGAGTTTGATGATATCGGAGAACTTATGGTTTTCAATAACCATCAATCTTTCATAATACTGTGGATCACGTGCCCTAACGAAGAACTTGTTCATTTGTTCTTCGTCCAATGTTGGTTTGACCTTGGCTGCCTCTGAGCTCCAGCGAGTAGCATACTCACAGAAGTTCTCGGTTGGCTTCTTCTTTATGTTCTGGATATAGAAGACATCCGGCGCATTCTCCGTATTAAATATGAACCTGTCCATGAAGTCGGACGTCATGCTCACCCAATTGGCCCACTTCTTAGTATCCTGGCTTATGTATCAGGACAAGGCATCTTCGGTAAGACTCCTCATGAATAGCTTCATTCGGATTCTTTTATCTTTTCCGACCGCCACGAGCTTGTCACAATAGGTCCTTAGATGAACCCTGGGATCACCTGTTCCATCAAACATTTCGAACTTGGGAGGTTTGTAACCCTCCGGCAGTTCCACATCTGGTTGTATGCATAGATCTTCATAGTTCAGATCTTTTATCCCCTTACCTCCTTCGAATCCCTGAACCCGACTTGTCAACTTCTTGAGCTCCTCAACCATGTTCTTAAAGAGCAAGTCCTTCTCAGCAGATTCTGGTGTATAATATATGGGTTGAGTGTAGTGAGGTAAGGTTTCCACGTATATGGGGTTGTTTTGGTGACCGGGAGTTTGGATATAGTGATGATCATTGGTGGAGTTTTGGGGTTCGGGAACAATTTGTGGGGTATTTTGGGGAGTGTGGTAGGTGTTTTGCTGATACGATGGAGGGATAGTTTGATTCTGCGGTGGGGTTGCATAATGGTAAGGTGCAGGAAGATTCTGTGGGTGTTTGTTAGGTGTGTTTTGAGGTGGTACGGGCTTCTGGGTGTTTGAGTGGTTTACATTTGGGATATTGAGTGTGAGGGAGAGGTTTGCTAAGCTTCAGACCTACTCGAGCTCACCTTGAAGTTCTAGTATTGTTTTCTCAAGCCGTGAAACCGCATCATTTGGGGCCTGAGTACCCAGACCATCGGAAGCTTCTGCATGTTCAACATGTGTATTGTTGTCTTTTATGGTGCCGTTCAAATCATCCATTTTTTCTTTTCCTTTGCCTTTTGGTGGACTAGGAGGAGGAGAAGGTGGAGGGCCCTTGGATCTTGTGTGATAAGATGATGATGCCAGTATGCGCGAACAACCCTTTGGGGAATGGGAATAATCAAAAGAAAAGAAAAAACAAAAAGATAGACAAGTCAGTAAGAGTTATGAAAAGAATATTTGCAGTATTTAAACACATATTTCAAAATTGTAAATTCGCATCCTAATTTCGGAGCCTTGTTGTGCCCGAGGTAGGCCTAGCGACAAGTTGTTTTAGAGAACGTAAATGCCAATAACCTCATTTTGTTAATGTGAAAATAGATGAATCCAAAATGACACTAAGATAATAAAAGATAAGTCAATACTGGCACTTTGCCTTATTACATTTAGAAAAGCAAATAAATCTAATCTACTTGGTCCCAGAAGGACCTTCCCCAGGCTTGATCTTCCTAACTCCATCGACCAGGTTCCTCGTTCGCGCAGGCCCAGCAGCAGGTAGACTCTTGCTAGATGTCCTCCCTCGCTTCCTTCAGCATTCTGGCAGTCGGTAACCTCTTTTTAATCTTTTCTTCCAGTTCCATCAAACCCTGCTCCAGATATTCTACCCTTTCATTGGAGGTGATAGCAATCTCCCTCCATTCATTGATCAGTCTCATGTTTATCTCGTGTATATCATGATGTTCGGCCTCGGAGTCATGAATCCTCTTGCGCAATTTGTTGTATTTTACTTGGGTTTCAGCATCTTCATCTATGACCCTATTTCCCCGACCGATTCCTGGCTCCACTATCCCAGTTAGGTTGTCCTCTAACCATGCCGGGTAGAAGGGTGAATATCCCCCATGATACCTGTCTGGCTCGATGGTGTCCTTCTCCACATTGATCTTTGAGTGCCACATATGCTGAGCTCGGAACCTGTAAGAGATGTCGTCATCCTGAAAATCCACCCGAAAATGACTCATATTCGCAACCAGCGGTACGATCTGCTTCTTGCCTGCTTGTCTCATAACCCTGATGGGAGCGTCCGTAGACCTGATGATGGAATCATTAGTAGGGAACCATTCAAACATCCACTGGACCTGATCCTCAGTCAAATTGTCGAAGAACTCCACCCATTCTTTAGCATTTTCTGGTTGAGCAAACCTATCCGGGATATAAGTCATCATCTTAGGGTGGTAGAAGGCTATGTGATCATTCCACGCCCTTCGTGGAAACTCCTGACGATATTGACCCTTTTGGAGATGCTCCAGTAACCAAAGCTGCAACAACAGATTGCAACCTTCGAAATGTTTGAACCCCTTCTGGCAGCGATCCAAAGCCCGGTAGATGTCAGCTATAATCATAGGGACTATGGTGTATGTTTGTCCCTCGACTCCTTCCATTAAAGTTTTGGCTACCATAGCTAGTCTGGTGTGGATTTATTCCCCTTTCATTGGGAACACTATCATGCACAAGAAGCAAACAACGAACACAAAAACTCTACGGTGAATATGACCTAAGGAAGTGATAGAGAAATCATCGTGGAAAATACGGTAGGACTTACTATGGCCGTATCGTTCATACAAATCGTCAAAGGGTACATAAGATTTCCTTAAGCACTCCAAATCAGTGTTCTTCTTCAGACCCATCATTTTAGGAATCCCTACCAGTGCAATTTTCCGGCACCAATAGACCAAGGTTGTCCCAAGGTAGATCGACAAATCCTCCTATTTCTTCTAGGAGCGGGATCATTTCTATGTTCCCAAAGCGAAACACCGACCTTTCACTATCCCAGAACATGGTTGCAGCTTCAATCAACATATTGTTTGGTTGGATGTCTAACAGAGAAGGAAATTTCCCAGGACTTTCTTCACATGTTTCTTTTCACTTGAGGAAAGATCTTCCTACCAATCCAATAGCAGTGGTGGTATATTGCGGACCATGCCAAACCTGGAACCTCGTGCCTCATTTTCTGCAAAACAAATAAGGTTAGGCCATTTTCCCCCTCCTGATTTGACTATTTATACATCCATGATTAGCATATTGGCATTTAGTTCTCCAAAATTAACGCACAAAACATGGTTGCGTCTGTTGGGATTATGGAAACCCCGGTGGACTTTTGGATAAGGTTTGTCTTAAAGGGTTATTATGTGGACAACATATTAACCGGCTAAGTTTGACCATGATGCATGTACAGTTATAATCATAGTAAGGTTGCTATGGGTGTCTAGATTGCTACCCTCAAGCGGACAACTTGAGGGAGAAAGGCACGGGACCGTCGATTGCACCGCTGATCGACTAGTTTTACCGCAAATAAGCCTTTCCGAATTTAAAGGGTGATATATTGGAAGAGCGCAACCACTCATCAAGTATTTATATAGGATTTATTACGCACGAGTGGAATATGATGTTGAGCATGATTTATGCAACTGAAAATAGCATGTTGTCACGTATTTGCAAATTAGAAAAACAATAAATGCGGTATTTAATAATTGAAAGACGGTTAAGAAAGAAAACAAAGTGACAAGTCAGTTTCTTTGTCACGACCCGAATCTTAATCCAGGTCGCGATGGCGCCCAACACCGTAATCAGGCAAACCAACGTCAATCTACTAGTGGGTTCATTTAATTTACCAAAACGTTTTCCATTCCCTGCTTGTTTTAAATTTAAGACATTAGGTAAAAGACGAGTGACTTAAGCAATTTTAGATAGCAACCACCATAAAAGTCATAGATTAATAATTGCATTCCAAAAATAATGTCTACTAACGTGTGTGCCAGGAACTAATGTCACAAGTCTACAGGCATCTAGTAGAGTAAAATCAAAATGAATAAACGCCTGTCATACTATCTGAGAAGAGATAGACAGAAATAGCAAAATAAAACAGAAAAGCTCCAAAGTGTTGCTGGAAATTGTCAGGGGAAGCAGCTCACCGAGAAGCCTCAACTAGATATAAATCAGGAATGAGCTCCAAACAGATACCTAGATGCACCGGCCTCAGAACCTGTACAATTACGTACAGAAGCGTAGCATGAGTACATAAACAATATGTACCCAGTAAGTATCCAGTCTAATCTCGAAGAAGTAGTGACGAGAGGTCGACTGACACTTACTAGGGTCCAAACAACATATTTAAGTAAATTTTTCAAGGAGAATAACAGGTAAGCATGGGTAGTAAAGCAATAAATATCAAATCGTAATCAAAATCTAATTACGTGGTGAACCACCGATATACAAATTTTTTAATTCATTTTTCCAGGATAATCAACAGTTCAACAGTCAAAAATATATCAAGCCAATAACATGCGCAGACAACCGTCCTGGGCCAATATAATAACAATAATTGTGCACTGCCGAAGGGTCGAACGGCGCGAACCATGGATGCATCTATTAACCTGTTGTGGCGTGCGGCCCACTCCCATGAGATTAGGGGAAAGAATCACCCTGCTCGCGGAATATAAATTGTGAAGCGGTCACATGCACACACAACATTTTCTTTAAATCCTTTCCAAAGTAACAATTCGTTTTAAAAAAACCAAGTTCTAGGTTTTCTTGAAACAATGTTGCATACAATGAATTCACAAGGCATATAGTTCAATTTAATGAAATTCACAAGGCATGGTGTGCACCTAACTACTCGGACATAACAAGAATAGTCACTACGCACGGACTCTCGTCGCCTCATACGTACGTAGTCCCCTCAAATAATAACACAAAATCATTTATTTCACCTATGGGGATAATTCCCTCTTACAAGGTTAGAAAGGAGACTTACCACGTGCTAAGTCTTCTTTCGGGGTCAAGAATGCGCCCGAAACTCTGAATTTGTCGCCCAAGGACCCGAAACTAGCCAAATATTACATAAATAAATCAATCTATACTCAAAAGTCTGAAATTCCCCTATTAAATGGTCATTTTAACCTTATTTGCAAAATTCCAAAATACACCCCCGGGCCCACATGCTCGGATTCCGGAAATTTTCAAGGAAAACAATCACCCATAACCTAAGCATCAATATTATATGGTTTTTTTATGATTCCATAATCAATTTCTTAGGAATTTCTCATTTTTATCAAAAATCTAGGTTTTACTCTAAACCCATGATTTCTACTAATTTAATGTGTTAATATACCTAAATATTCAAGTATTAAACTTAATTTATAGTAGGAATTACTTACCTTACAGTATCTAGGTCGAATATCTTCTTTGCATGCTCTCAAAATCGCCCAAAGATGAAGAAAAGTGTTCAAAAATGGCTAACTCGCGTATTTAAAACAAAATCAATGCCTACAGGTTTTCTCACCTGCAGTCTCGCATCTGCGAGAAAAATCTCGCATCTGCAGATAATGGGAAGGGGGCCTGCCTTCGCACATGCGGAGCGGATTTCGCACCTGCGGCACCGCTTCTGCGAAAAAAGGTCCGCATTTGCGGAAACTAGGCAGCTCCCTCAGAGGTCGCACCTGCGAGGCTGGGACCGTAGAAGCGGTCTCCCACTTTCAGCTAGCCCTCCGCATGTACGGTTGCACCAGATCTGGTGCACCACCAGTCATTTAAGGCTGGTTTTTGCCTCGCGCGATGCCCGAACGGCATCCGAGCCCACCCGAAACCCCGTTCAAATATACCAACAAGTCCAAAATCATTTTACGGACTCGCTCGAGCCTTCAAAACGTCCGAAACAACGCTAAATCTAAAAATCATACCCCAAAACCTATTGGATCAAACTTAAGAACTTTAAGTTGTTGAATTCACTTTCAACACGTTGAAACTACCTATACTACTCGGAATGATACCAAATTTTGCGAGCAAGTGATAAATGACATAACGGAACTATTCTCGGTCTCGGAATTCCGTTTGGGCCTCTATAACACAAAAACACATTCCTAACCTCAAGTTTGAACTTAAGGAAACCTTATTTCACTATTAGGCGCTGAAACGCTCCCGGGTCATCCAAAACCCGTTACGAACATACGCCCAAGTCCGAAATCATCATACGAACCTACCGGAACCTTCGAATCTCGATTCCGAGGTCTTTTACTAAAAATGTTGACCGAAGTCAAAGTTGGCCTTAAAGGCCAACCTTAAGGAACTAAGTGTTCCTAAACCACTCCAAACACCTCCAAACCTCGAACAACCCTTCCCCGCAAGTCATAAATCATTAAAAGAAACTACGGGAAGTCTCATTTAGGGGCACGGAGTTCTAAAATGCAAAACGACCGATCGGGTCGTTACATTCTTAGTAAAGGAAATCATAAATTCTTGAAAAGAAATAATTAAGTTCACATAAAGGGAAAGGGAAAGGGTGCACATGTATAATTCAATAAAGCATGCTTAGACTAATTCACAAAAACAAATTTGTCATGGTAAGAGCCTAATAATCGCTAGCAGAGTCGCCATGCTGTCGCGTCCCCTTTTTCCTCGCGGAGTCCGGGTTTCGATATTTTTGGGACAACTCACTTCCTTTTGGAAAAGGGGTATAGAATTTGAAGAGTCACCACCTAACGGATTTAAGGTGCGTTAGGGCACCTAAAGCAGATAGCTCATAAACCGATTTACATTACTATAGATTGGATAAGGGCTCGAAATTACCTTGAGGGGAAGGTGTTAGGCACCTCTCGAGGTCCACAACGGTGGGTCCCAGCCAAACTCAATTTAAGCGAATTAGTCATAAAGAAATTTGAACAAATAGAGATCATTGGCAATGAGGTTTGGAGGATTTGGGCCTAATTGAAGGCTCCCTATAGAATAACTTCTTATTTTCTTTTTGGTTATGTAATTCATAATCCTTGGTCTGTAATAATTTGTAAACAACTCAGGGGATGGATAGTGAAAAAGGAGGGGGTACCTATGCTTTCTTTAGCTATTAAAGGGGTAGAAACCATGCTATTAGGATTTTATTCCCTATCTGTGCAATAGATATCATGTGTAGGCCCATATGTTCAAATTCATGCATTAGAAACCATGTTGTTAGCTTTTATTTCCTCTCTGTGCCATAGATATCATGTTTAGGCCCATATGTTCAAATTCATGCATTAGAAACCATGTTGTTAGCTTTTATTTCCTATTTGTGCCATAGATATCATGTTTAGGCCCATATGTTCAAATTCATGCATTAGAAATCATGTTTCTTAGGTCTCATACCTACTGTTTCAGCATGTTCCCTCTTATTTAGAAAAATCCTGCTAATAATTGGTATTCTCTACTATCACATTCTCAACTGCCATGTTGACACTTAGAAATCCTGTTTTAGGATAAGATAAACAAAGTCGTCTTCAAATCTCTATGAAAGCATGTTTAAATGATGTACACTCACGCATTTAGAGACCATGCCTAGGTTCTGCATACACATCAATCTGCATATGCATTTCTACCCGTACATTAGATATCATGTTATAAGGTCATATTTGCTCAACTACGCCTAGTCTAATCACTGATGCATATAAAAAGTATAAACAGTTTCACTCAGTTCTCTCTAAAACAACTAGTAATACGTATGTGTTCTGAGACAACCTAGAACAGCATGTTTAGGTAAAAAAAAATTACAACAGTTTCTTTAATGATTCTGATAACTAATATACACTGTCCCGCGCCTAGGCAAGCCTTAGGTGACAAAATTCTAAAAACTGGAAAAATCTGCCTCTTTTTTGTGTGTGCTTCCTAATGCAAACAGGTTCCTTTAATCAGTAGGCAAACTGATTAGGGATTTACAGTAATAACAAAACTGCATGTCCATCCCCTAAATTCACTTAGACACCATGTCTTAGGATCTAAATTAATACTTCCCTTATATGTGTTTGAGTCGTGCTAATTATGTGCATAATCTGTGGAGGTAAACTTGAGCCTCTTATATGCTCCTATGTGTTTCCCATTTACTGCAGTCCTATATGTTCTTTAATTGTCGCTTTAGAATTTTACCTTTGAACCTGAGGGTCTGCCTAGTACCTACCTTTAGGATAGTAGTCCTAACCCCCTACGGGACTGATAGGATGGGACGGGTAATAGCACGCAATAGAGTTCGTGACCAACACGTGCTTTAAACACCTTCACGGGGTGGGAAAGGGTAGAATATGGATATGATGACCGATGCTCTAATACCACGTGTACCCCCTCTCTCAGGAGTGTCATACCGGGTATTGCATTGATGTGATCCATATTATTTCAAACCTAGGATATCCCTTCCTTTAAATGTTAGAATATAAATCTTTTTTTTAAAACTGTTTTCCAAACACTTGCTTGCTTAATATTTAAAATCCCCTCTTACTTGAGCCCTTACTTGTTATTTGTTAAACTGTACAAATTCACAAAATCATTTGGCCGGGAACCACACTCGTGCCTAACACCTTCCCCTTAGGATAATTTCAAGCCCTTACCCTATCTCTGGTTAGCGACGTAGTTGTAAGTGAACCCCTAGGTTCCCTAACGCGCCGTTAAATTGTTAGGTGGCGACTCTCCAAAATGCAAACCCTTTTCCCAAAAGGAAAGAGTTGCCTCAACCCAAATGTCCTTAACCCGATCTCCGGGAGGGAAAAAGGGGGCACGACACTGTTAAGTACTTGATTCGGTTGAGGAATATTTTGTTAAGTTATGTACTTGAGTGAGATTGGTTATAGATATGTCCCTTGCCGGGACGGTGATATTTCTACTGTTATTCCCTTGCCGGGATGTTATGAGTTATTGTTATGGTTCATGATGTTGTTTCTTCCTTGCCAAACTTATGTTGTTGATATTGTTTGGGTGATGAAGAGTGTAAAGCACGAAGGGTGATGCCGTGTATTTATTTATTGTGAGGATGAGAGTGTAAAATCACGAAGGGTGATGCCGTGTCGTTTCTATTTATTTATTGTGAGGACGAGAGTAAAAGCACGAAGGGTGATGTCGTGCACTTGTTTTTGTGAGGACGAGAGTAAAAGCACGAAGGGTGATGTCGTGCACTTGTTTACTCTGTGTTATTATTCCCTGTTATTGCTTTGATATTTAAACTGTTGTCTTATTATGTTATTTCTGTTATTTGATATCTCTTCCCCCCAGCATGTTCCCTTTCTTCCCTTGTACTTAGCTGATTATTTTGCAGTTATTATTCTTTCGATTATTGTTAAATTGCACATGTTGTATCATTTGTCGTGTCCTAGTCTCGTCACTACTTCGCCGAGGTTAGGCTCGACACTTACTCAGTACATGGAGTCGGTTGTACTGATACTACACCTGCACACCTTTTATTGTGCAGATTCGGGTACAGGACCCTGTGAACATTGAGTTAGGAGGTTTCCTTCGGTCCACCCGGAGACACCGAGGTAGTCCTGCAGGCGTCCGCAGGCCTTGCCGTCCCCTTCCACTCCCTTTATTTCTGTTTTTAGTATTTCAGAAACAGATGTATTTACTTCTTTCAGACTGTTATGTATACTACTCTTAGATAGTCTGTGAGTTGTGACTCCACTATTTCTGGGTTCTGGTTAGATTTAGTGAAATTTCGTAACGGATTATAATGAAATACATTTATATCATGCTTGTCTTTTAAATTTAACTCTTGTTAATCTGGTAATTTA
>ML276215.1:3556-25067 GCA_005239495.1 Nicotiana undulata
CCCAAGAGCTCTTTTCCGTACAACAATGGTGTATAAAGGGGTTTAAGTCGCGGAGGGTTTAATTTAAATATGCCCAGTGATTCCTTCACCGCGATCGCAGTCTTGCCCCTGCGATCGCATAGTGTTACATCCTTTGACTTCCGAGATCGCAACCTTAAGCACGCGATCATGCTTCACCCTCACACAACCTCACGCGATCGCAACCTTGCCCACGCGATCACGATGCACCATCAGCTGCCTCTTCACGCGCTCAATTACTCTACGCGATCGCGAACTCCATTACGTGATCGCACTTCACACCCCGCTCAACTCACGCGATCGCGACCTCCTCCATGCGATCGTGGAGAAAAAAAATCTGCCATTCCTCAGCTAACCCTACGCGATCGCGATCAAGTCCACGCGATCGCACTGCTTAAGCCACTCAACCTACATGATCGCGGACCATTCCTCGCGATCGCAGTGAACAAATTCCAGTTGCATAAACACCAGAAAACCAACAGTGTTTTCAAGGCTAAACGAGTCCGTTAACCATCTGAAATCAATCCCGAGCCCCTCAGGACCCCAATCAAATATACCAACACATCCCATAACATCATTCAGACTTAGTCGCACTCTGGAAACACCAAATTTGTATCGGATTCAAGCCTAAGAACTTTGATATTTCTAAAATTCACCAATGATGCCGAAACTATCCAAATCAACTCCGATTGACCTGAAATTTTGCAGACAAGTCCAAAATGACATTACAAACTTGTTCTAACTGTCGGAATTCCATCCCGACCCCGATAGGCTATTTTCCACTGCCGTCCGGAAAACGCCAAAAACCAACTTTCGCCAATTCAAGCCTAATTCTATGTCGGACATCACAAAATTATTCTGAACACACTCCCAAGTCCCAAATCACCTAACGAAGCTATTCGAGCCATAAAATCCGCATTCCGAGGTCGTTTACCAATAAGTCAACTCTTAGTTGACTTTTCCCATTTTTAAGGCTATTCTTAAGGACTAAGTGTCTGAATTCTCATTTAACCATTCCGATTTCAAGCCTATCAACTCTAACACATTAATAATAGAATAACCAATATATGATAAGTCAATAACAACAATTATAATGCAGGTTTTCATGTTACGACGGACCGGGTCGTTACATAACCGCTCTGAAGTATAAGTAGTACTGACAGGAATGAAGTGCGCGGACTTGGTCAGTCGATCCACAATGACCTAAATAGAATCAAAACCCTTCGAAGTCCATGGAAGCCCAACTACAAAGTCCATAGTGATTTGCTCCCACTTCCACTCCGGAATATCTAACCTCTGAAGTAATCCACTTGGTCCTGTTGCTCATACTTGACTTGCTGGCAGTTGAGACACCGTACTACATACTCAACAATATCTCTCTTCATCCGCCTCCACCAATACTGCCGTCTCAGATCGTGATACATCTTCGCGGCACCAGGATGGATGGAATACCGCGAGTTGTGGGCCTCTGCTAATATCAACTCTCGAAGCCCATCCACATTGGGCACGCAAATACGGACCTGCATTCTCATAACTCCGTCATCACCAATATTCACATCCGTGTCATCCCCTCAACAGACCTTTTCCTGGAGAAATAATAAATGTCGGTCATCATACTGGCATGCTCTAATTTGATCATAAAGAGAAGACCAGGAAGCCATGCTAGCTAATACCCGCGGAGGCTCTGACAAATCCAATCTCACCAACTGACCCGCTAAAGCCTGAATATCAAGTTCTAAAGGCCGCTCTGCTGCTGAAAGGTAGGCTAGACTCCCCAAACTCTTGGCTCTGCGACTCAAAGCATCGACCACGACATTGGCCTTCCCCGGATGATACAAAATAGTGAGTTCGTAATCCTTGAGAAGCTCTAACCACCTTCTCTGACGCAAATTCAAGTCCTTCTGCTTCAGCAGATACTGCAAACTACGATGATCAGTGAAAATCTCACACTGCACTCCATACAAATAATGGCGTCAAATATTCAAAGCATGAACAATGGCAGCTAACTCAAGATCGTGCACTGGGTAATTCTTCTCGTGCACCTTCAACTGTCTGGACGCGTAGGCAATCACTCTACCGTCCTGCATCAATACCGCTCCCAAGACAACTCTGGAAGCATCATTTTAGACTGTATAAGAACCCAAACCCGTAGGCAAAACCAATACCGGAGTTGTGGTCAGTGCTGACTTGAGCTTCTGAAAGCTCTCCTCACACTCATCGGACCACCTGAATGGAGAACCCTTCTGGGTCCATCTAGTCAATGGTGAGGCAATAGAAGAGAATCCTTCCACAAAGCGACAGTAATATCCCGCCAGACCAAGGAAACTCCTAATCTCTGTAGTTGAGGACGGTATGGGCCAACTCTTCACCGCCTCAATCTTCTTCGGATCAACCTGAATACCCTCACTAGACACCACGTGCCCCAAGAAAGCTACTGAACCAAGCCCAAACTCACACTTGGAGAACTTTGCATAAAGCTTCTCCCCCCTCAACCTCTGCAACACAACCCTCAAATGCTGAGCATGCTCCTCCTGGCTACGAGAATACACCAGGATGTCATCAATGAACACAATGACAAAAGATTCAAGGTAAGGCTGAAACACGATGTTCATCAATTGCATGAATGCGGCTGGGGCATTGGTCAGCCCAAATGACATAACCAGAAACTCATAATGACCATATCTGGTCCTGAAAGCAGTCTTTGGAATGTCAGAATCCCGAATCTTTAACTGATAATATTCGGATCTCAAATAAATCTTAGAGAACACTCTAGCTCCCTGAAGCTGGTCAAACAAGTCATCAATACGTGGCAAAGGATACCAGTTCTTCACCGTAACCTTATTTAACTGCCTATAATCAATACACATGCGCATGGAGCCATCCTTCTTTTTCACAAACAACACCGGTGCACCCAAGGTGACACACTAGGCCGAATGAACCCCTTATCTAGGAGTTCTTGAAGCTGCTCTTTCAATTCTTTCAACTCCGCTGGTGCCATACGATAAGGTGGAGTAGAGATAGGCTGGGTGCCTGGCACCAAATCAATACCAATATCAACATCCCTGTCAGGGGGCATGCTTGGCAGGTCTGCAGGGAATACGTCCGAAAAATCACGGACCACGGGAGTAGAATCAACAGAAGGAGTCTCACTACTAACATCCCTCAGAAAAGCAAGATAAGATTCACATCCTTTCTCAACCATACGCTGAGCCTTCAAATATGAAATCACTCTACTAGGCACATGCTCAATAGACCCTCTCCACTCAACTCTCGAAACTCCGGGCATAGGGTCACGGTCTTAGCGTGATAATCAAGAATAGCATGACATGGGGATAACCAATACATGCCCAGTATCACATCAAAATCAACCATACTGAGTAACAACAAGTCCACTCGGGTCTCCAGACCCCCAATAGATATAGCACACGATCGGTACACATTGTCTACAATAACAGTATCGCCCACCAGAGTCGAAACATGAACATACATAACTAAGGACTCACGGGGTATATTTAGAAAGTGAGCAAAATACGACGAAACATAAGAGTATGTGGAACTAGGGTCAAATAAAGCCAAAGCATCACTATGACAGACTAAGATAGTACCTGTAATCACCGTATCGGAAGTCATAGCATCAATCTTAGCTGGGAGTGCTTAAATACGTGGCTGGACTCCACCTGTTCGACCTCCCCCTCTAGGGCGGCCTCTATCTGCCTGACCACTACCCCTAGCTGCCTGGGTGGATGGTGAATTGACTGGGGCTGAAGTCGAGGGCTGAACCCTCTGCTGAGATGAATTACCAGGACGACGAGGACACTGTCTCCACCCATGTCCAAAATCTCCACACTCGAAACAACTACCTGGAGCTGGAGATGGGGACTGAAGAGAACCCCTTCCACCATGGTAACAACTGGATGAACCATGCATAGAAGAACCCTGAAACGATGATGATCTAGAGGAGCTCTGAGCTGGAAAGGCACTAAAAGATGAACGTCCCGGATAATAGCTACGGGGACCTTGCCCCAAAGATGTGCCACTATAAGCTGGGCGTGCTGGTTGAGGAGGTCTAAATGGACGACCTCTACTGGGCTGAAACTGCCATATGGAAGGGCCACCACTAAGACTACCTGATCCCCGAGGCCTCTTAGCCTCCCTTTCCTCACGCTCTTGCCTGCGAACTAACTCAATGTCCTGAGCAATGTCAACAACCTGCTCGAATGTAGCTCCAAATGCTCTCTCCCTGGTCATCAAAATCCGAAGCTGATACGTGAGACCTTCTACAAACCTCTTGATCCTCTCCCTATCAGTAGGGACTAACTCAGAAGCATGTCTATCCAACTAAGAAAACCACATCTCGTACTGTCTGACTGACAACTCCCCCTGGCGCAACTGCTCAAACTGCCTGCGCTACTCCTCTTTGTGGGACTGAGGAACATACTTCTCCATAAAGATCGTGGAGAACTGCTGCCAGGTGAGAGGTGCTGAACCAACCGGCCTACACCTCTCAAATGCCTCCCACCAAGTGAAAGCAGCACAAGCAAATTGAAATGTAGCAAACGAGACCCCATTGGTCTCAAAAATACCAACAGTACGGAGTATCCTCTGGCACTTATCCAGAAAACCTTGGGCATCCTCACCCTCTGTGCCGCTGAAAGTCGGAGGCTGAAGTCTACTGAACCTTTCCAGCCTACGCTTCTCATCCTCGGGCATAGCTGGGACTACATAGTCCTGGACTGGGGCAAGCGGTTGGGCTGAGACTACCCCCGGTGCCTGAATACCCTGTACGACCCGCTCAGATGTCCGGGTAGCTAGAGTCTGGGTGCCTCCCTCGGCCTGAGCTGTAGCGGCAGTAGTAGACATAGCAACTGCTTGAGCCAAACTGGTACACACTGTCAATATCTGAGCCAGGGTATCCTGAAGACCCGAAATGACAATAGGCACTGCCGGTGCCTGAGCCTGTCCCGCTGGAGCACCCTCGGCGGGAACCTGATCCTGAATGATAAGGGGATCCTCTGATACTATCCCCGCTGCTGCGCAGGATGGTCCCCTAACTCCACCACGGCCTCGACCCCTTGTGGGTCTGACTGGTGTCTGTCACCCTGATCCGTAGCGCATGTCCTCACCATCTGTGAGAGAATGAAACAACAAGAGTTTAGAATTTTCAGAATCAATAGAATGGAACGACAGAGTTCAAGAAAATGAGATTTTTTCCTAAGAGATCTATAGCCACTCGAAGATAAGTACAGACATCTCCGTACCGATCTGCAAGACTCTACTAAACCTGCTCATGACCGTTGAGTCCTATGTAACCTAAAGCTCTGATAACAACTTGTCACGACCCCAAAATCCTAACATGCCGTGATGGCGCCTATCGTGGAACTAGGCTAGCCAACCATCACATAACTACTCATTTATTTTACTATAATTTCTCAAATCATTAACAATCGGCATAATAAGTAAATAAAAAATTTCTCTAAGTCTTGAAGCAAGAATAATATAATCTGACAGTCTAAACAAATTCCCCAGAACTGGAGTCAACTGATCACGAGCATCTAAGAATAAAACTAACACTATTAATGTCATAAACAATGTCTAACAATAAAATACTAATACTAATGAAGGAAGAAAAATGGAGAAGCTGTGGACGCTGGACAACTACCTCAAAATCCCAAAGCTGAAGCCGGACGAACTCAGATGTGACTACTACTCGGAACCAGTACCTGGATCTGCACACAGAGGTGCAGGGAGTAATGATGAGTACGCCAACTTAGTAGTAATGAAAATAAATCAAGTCTAAAGAATAAGAAACACACAGCAACAAATACACCAATCCACAAAACAGTAAAATACCAAGTCTCAATAAAGTATACATAAGTTCGAAAACCAATTTCCCTATAGATCCTTTGAACAAGTATATTTTCCCAAATGATTCTCAGTAAAACTGTCACAACCCGAAATTTCCACAGTCGGGGCCGTGATGGCATCTAACGTTGAACCCGCTAGACAAGCCAACATATTTAATTACATTTAGTAAAACCTTTATTATTAAGTGAGAACAGGTAAAAATTGGCTTTTCCATGAATAAAAACTTAAAAGTAGGAATAGATAAAAAGGGAATTCATAACTAAATCCATAAACTTAACAAATTCTCATACTAGCCAACCCGAATCTTTGGAATCACAATGTCACGGACTATCTATGATTAATACAGATAAAAGGTCTGAAAAACATAATACATCTGTTTTCTAAAGTACTAGAAATAGAAATAAAGGAAAGTGGAAGGGGACGCCAAGGCCTGCGGACGTCTGTAGGACTACCTCAGAGTCGCCTAGTGGACTGAAGGAAGCCACCTAGCTCAATATCCATTGGGTCCTTGCAGGGATTTGCACAACAAAAGTGTGCAGGTGTAGTATCAGTGCAACCGACCTCATGTACTGAGTAAGTGCCGAGCCTAACCTCGGCGAAGTAGTGACGAGGCTAGGACGCGACAAATAATATCACCTGTGCAATTTAATAATATATAAAAGAAATAACGACAGGAAGTGAGCAGTTAAGTACAAAAACCGGGGAAAACATGCTGGGGAAAAAGGGTAGCAACTATTGAAATAACGGAACAAGGCAGCAGTTTAAATATCAAAATAACAACAGGAAATAACAACACAGAACAAACAAGTGCACGACATCACCCTTCGTGCTTTTACTCTCATCCCCACAATAAGTAAATAGAAACGGCACGACATGTCCCCTCGTGCTAAAATATTATAAACACGGCACGGAATATCCCCTCGTGCTAAATATCATAAACACGGCACGGAATGTCCCCTCGTGCTAAATATCATAAACATGGCATGGAATGTCCCCTCGTGCTAAATATCATAAACATGGCACGGAATGTCCCCTCGTGCTAAAATATCATAAACATGACACGGAATGTCCCCTCGTGCTAAAATATCATAAACACGAAACGGAATGTCCCCTCGTGCTAAATATCATAAAACAACAGTTTGGCAAATAAAAAATCAACAATAAGGACCATAAATCACAACATCCCGGCAAGGGAACAATCAATAGAAATAATACCGTCCCGGCAAGGGACACATCTATAACCAATCTTACACAAGTGTATAATTTAACAAAATATTTCTCAACCGAACAAATACTCAACAGTGTTCACAACCAAGAATTTTCATCAAATGAATAACTACCAAATTGATATTAAATCCATAACACAACAAATCTCAATGAAAATCACATAATTACTAATATCCGACTCAAGGGCATGCTTGAAAATAACATATAGGTACTCGTCACCTCACTTATACGTTGAACATGGAATAATCACATAGCAAGTAAGACTCAACACCTATTCCCTCAAGCTAAGGTTAGGCTAAACACTTATCTCGACTTCCACGATCAAAATCAAGCCTCAAACACCACTTTTCTTTTTGAAACCGACTCCAAATAAATCGTATCTAGACATAATCGACTCGATAACATCAATAAATGCTAAACAATTCAATTCCAATGCTTAATTATAGACTTTATAATATTCTTCCTAAAAATCCAAAAATCGACCCCGAGCCCGCTTGGTCAAAACACGAGGTTCAGACCAAAACACGATCACCCACAAGCCCGAATATATAATTTGTTTTGAAATCCGACCCCAAAACGAGGTCAAATTCCAAATTAATCAAAGAGCCCTAACTCTACCCAAATCCCTAATTTTCTACCCTTAATCTCATGTTTTAGGCCTAGAAGTCTAATGGTTGTTGATAAAAATGGAAGAGAATGAGTCAAGGATTACTTACCTATGAGGTTATTTTGAAGATTCCCTTCAAAAATCGCCCAAGGAGGTGTGGAGAAGAAGAAGTTGTGAAAAATGGGTTTAATCCCGTAAGTGTTTTGTTTTTAGGAAAAAATAATAACTTGGCGAATTTTGCTTATGCGATCGCGATGGAAGGAATGTGATCTCATAGTTGACAGAATCCCATGCTCCGCGATCGCGACTGAATGAATGCGATCGCATAGAAGACTGACCCTCACACTCCGCGATCGCGAGGAAAAGAATGCGATCGCACATCACTAAGCCTACTCAGCCCCCAGCCGTCCTATTTCTCTATGTGGTCGCAGCTCATGCTATGCGATCACATAATGCTACAGACTCCTCCCCTAACATTGTGCTATGCGATCGCAAATGAAACTCTGCGATCGCATAGTACTCCACATCAGACACCAGAAAATGCTCAAACACCATATTTTTTGCTAAGTTATCCACCACGACGCCTACCTGAAACTCACCCGAGCCCTCGGAGCTCCAAACCAAATATGCACACAACCTCAAGAACATCCTACAGACTTATTCATGTAATCAAATCACCAAAATAATATCATACACATCGAATTAAACCCCAAAATCAATGAGATTTTCCTAAAACTTCAAAATTTGCATTTATGGTCCGAATCACGTCAAATGAATTCTGTTTCTTACCAAACTTTACAGATATGACACAAATATTATATCGAACCTTTACCGGGCTCCGGAACCAAGATACGGGCCCGATACCACAGATTTCACATATAATACACACTTTTAAAATCTCTTATATTTTTAGAAAATAATCTCTTTTAGAAATTCATTTCTCGGACTTGGGACCTCGGAATTAAATTTCGGGCATACGCCCAATCCCATTTTTTCCTACGGACACTCCCGAACCGTCAAATCGCGAGTCCGGATCCGTTTACCAAAGATGTTGACCAAATTCAACTCAATGCAAATTTCAACACAAAATTATCGTTTTCCTCAGTTTATCACATAAAGGCTTCCCGGCTACACGCCCGGGCTGCGCATGCAAATCGAGGTGAGATATAAGGAGGTTTTCATGACCTCAAAACACAGAATTAGATAGAAATACACGGGATGACCTTTTGGGTCATCACAAAAACTCCCATAAATATCAGTTAGAAAGATGAAACGAATCATAATCAAAACTCAGTAAAATAACATTATACTGCCCCTCGGGCCAAATCATCACTCATAATCAGTCACTCTGCACCTCACCATCACTCGGTAACAGTCACTCAGCACCTCACAGTCACACATGCCTCCCAACCACTCGGCACTCGACACTCGCACTCAGTAGGTACCTGCGCTCACTGGGGGTGTATAGACTCCGGAGGGGCTCCTACAGCCCAAGCACTATAACAAACCAGATCATGGCATCAATCACGCAGTCTCTCGTCCTCTATCATATCATAAACATCCTCACAATATTGGCCCTCGGCCTCACTCAATCAGACATTCTCATCATGCCACTCGGGCCATAAATAAACGGGGTTATCGACCCAAAGCAGTATTTCATTTAAGAAAATAATATTATCATCAAATATGAGTGTCAACAATTTCACAAGAAAGAGTGAGTGTAAAATCATAATTTTCTAAGTGAGGAATACCAGGAAAATAGCCCCCAAGGGGTTAAACAGATTGGCACTAGGCCCTAAACATGGCTTACAACCCAATTATATCAAATCATAGTAATACAATAAAACATATGATTTAAAAGTGGTTTCGCAACTCAATAGTTGCCTAAAAAGGAACATATTTCCAAATTTCCAATCCGTGCATGCTCCACAATTGTCATCTAGTGTGTGCGCCACTCCAAAACCGTGAAAGGATGTAAAGTCCGGGGTTTCATACCCTCAGGACAGGATTTAAAGACATTACTTTCCTCAAACTAGCCCGAAAAGCTATTCCGCAACACGCTTGCCTCTCGAATAAACTTCCGAGTGCTCCAAATCTATCAAGTTCATATTTTCTACATCAAATTATGCTAAGGAGATGAATTTCAATTGAATAATATCAATTTTAAGGAGAAAACCCGAAATTAGTCAAAACCCGACCCCGGGGCCCACGTCTCGGAACTCAACAAACTCTAACTAAAACGATCCTCATCATCTCACGAGTCCGTACATATAAAGAACTCTGAAATCGGAGTCCATTTGACCCCACAAATCATCCCTAAAAGGTCTCATAATCCCAAGCCCTAGTTTCACCTTTTTCTACTTATTTTACCCAATTAAACATTGTTAATTTATTCCTTAATCACATATAATCGAGTTATGGGGTCCAAAATCCTTACCTCAATGAAGAACAATCGTTTTCCCTCATCAACATCGCTCAAAAAGCTTTATTCCCGTTCAAAAATGGTGGAAAAGTGGGCAAAGGTCGCGGGTGGATTTAATTTATACTGCCCAGGTATATACACTGTGCGATCGCGATCCCACTCGTGCGATCGCATAGCAGTGGCTCTCTTACCTCTACGCAATCGCGTACACACAACCGCGTTGGCACATCCTTATCTTCCTCATCCAGCCCACGCACCTCAACCCTGTGCGATCGCACCTGTACTGCTTGCATTCCCTCCACTACACGATCGCAACCTCTCTAAGGCGATCACACAGAACAATTCCTGATCCCCCACACACTGGCCTATGAGATCGCATAAGACTCCCCGCGATCGCATAGAAGAAATTAGAACCTGCAACACACCAGCAAATCTGCTACTTCCCACTTCCGAACTTGGTCCGTTTCACCTCCTGAAACACACCCGAGTCCCTCGGGACCTCAACTAAACCTACTAACACACCCCATAACATCATTCAAACTTAGTCAAGCCCTCAAAACACCAAAAACAACGCAAAAACACCAAAACCACATCGAATTCAAGCCTATGAACTTTGAAATTTCTAAATTCCACCAATGATGCTGAAACTATCCAAAACACATCCGATTGACTTGAAATTTTTCACACATATCCAAAATGACATTAAAAACCTGTTCCAACTTCTGAAATTCCATTCCGACTCCGATAGCCTATTTTCCACTGCCGACCGAAAATCACCAAAAACTAACTTTCGCCAATTCAAGCCTAATTCTACACCGGACATCACAAAAAATATTTCCACACTCTCCTAAGTCCTAAATCACCTAACTAATCTATCCGAGCTATAAAATCCACATTCCGAGGTCGTTTACCAATAAGTCAACTCCCAGTTGACTTTTTCAACTATAATATTATTTTTAGAGACTAAGTGTCTCAATTCTCACTACAACGATTCTAAACCCGAGCCAACCGACTCTAACACATTATAAACAGTATAACAAACCTATGACAAGGCAAAAACAGTAAATATAATGCAGATTCTACGAAACGACCGGCCAGGTCGTTACAAACAACCAAATGTGGGTCATCATCCTGCCGCTCTCTGATACGCTCAAATAAAGAAGACCAACCGACGGTACAAGCTAAAACACTATTGGGAGAAATTTCCAACCTCATGAACTGATTAGTCGAAGTATGAATATCTGAAGCCAACGGTCTCTCCCCAACTGAAATAAATGCAAGGCTGCCCATACTCACCGACTTCCTACTCAATGCATCGGCCACCACATTGGCCTTCTCCGGATGGTACAATATAGTGACGTCATACTCCTTCAATAACTCTAACCATATCATCTACCTCAAATTGATATCCTTTTGCTTGAACAAACACGGAAGGTTGCGATGATCCGTGAAAACCTCACACGACACGCCATAAAGATAGTGCCTCCAAATCTTCAATGCGTGAACAATAGCTTCCAACTGTAAGTCATGGACAAGATAATTCTTCTTGTGAACCTTCAGCTGCCGAGACACATCTGCAATCACCTTGCCATCATGTATTAATATTGCACCTAATCCAATACGAGATGCACCACAATACACCGTGCACAATCCTGAACCTGTGGGCGACACCAACATTGGCGACGTAGTCAGAGCAATCTTGAGCTTCTGAAAGTTCAACCCCACACTCGTCCGACCATTTGAATGAAACACCCTTTTGGCTCAATACGATCTTAATAGTTGTTCATAATCAATTACAGAATCACCAAATAACTTCATGTAACAATAGTTCCCTTTCAACCCTTCACAATACTTATAACGAGATGCGATTCATGAAGACCTCATAATTATTTAACCGAATTAACGTGTCTCATTTAATGCCACATGGGCGGGCACCTACCTTATAGGTTAAAGCTCAGTAATTATAGCACGAATTTGGCAATTATGCACAGATAGTTCATTAATTAATTAATTCATGTGTTTATTTATTTATTTATTTATTTATTACTATTACTATCATTATTTTATACATAAATTGTTGAATAAGCCTAACATGCATGACTCCCTACCAGTACTATAGTAAAATTTTAATTCACAAGGGAGAATTTAAATACAAGAATTTCCATCACAAGGATCTCATCCTTACATAACTTTCACCGCGGCTCGTAGCCCTATTTAAATACACCAAGTCATATTAAAATGCGAGGATCTCATCCTCAATTCTGAATCACAAGTAATATGCATATCGTGCCAAGCGAAACATTCCATTTCCTTCTTTTAAATATTTTTCTGTTAAACAAAATTACAATACGTAATGATGGACATAGTTATCCCCATAGAATTTCTCAATATAAGTATTCACAGAAGTAGATTTGTAGAGTTATGAGGCTCACCCGAGAGTGGAGCATATTAGGAGGACTTTATAGATACTCATAACCGAATCAAGTTAAGGAAATCATCACTTTATCATACAAATTGTACTTGTAATGGCACCATTTAATGTAACGACCTAAGCCATACCATAGAAAATATATCAACAGGCTGGGTCTCCACCTCTAGGAATCTGACCTCCACCTTCGACATGTAAGTTGAGTTGTAACTGCAATGGGGCACGTAACCTGAGTGTTCTGATGAAATATGACTCTCCCAAGTCTAGGACAATTTCTATCACTAGCCGAAATGAAGTATCAACCTGCCCTGAGTTGGCCAAAATTTTACAATCATATTTGAGTCCTTTAATGAGTATGGGGACTCGCCCTCTGGCTATATGAACAACCTTAGGAGTATGACGGGCTAACTTATCGAACCTGATGGCATATATTGACACCGTCATATAACCTGACGCAACCGTTCAAACCTTATGCGCCACGCAAAATGGAAAGTTCGAGAAACAAACTCTTTCATAAGAATTTAGGAGAACTGAGTCAAGTAATTGATGTTGCATTGGCTGGTCACCCTCTTCGTAGGCTTGTCTCAAACACTAGCGGCCAATTTCTTCTTTTACTATGCTAAATCAACACTGCTGAGCTACCCCTTCTATTCATATACTTTTCATTATTCTTTTGGGGTAACTCTCATCTCTATTGACACACAATGATCACAAAAGTAAATCTCTACACAGATATTTCTTGGCACGAACCATATAGTCTAGAAGCTCGTCAACCACTGTACTCCCTCTGGAGCACCCCAAAATCCGCAACCATGACTTCCTCGCTGAGTAGACCTTCTGTAGATTTAAAGTTATTCGAATAACTCCTTTCGTACTTAGGTATAGGGTTATTAAGGAGACTGACATACCGCAATTCCCAACTTTATCTCTTGCAACATCTCCGGCCTTATACATTGCAAACCAAAACCGACATAACACATGACCCCACAATTTATTCCTTGACGGTGGAATTTTCCACTTGGCACAAAGTCATAAGTCACAATGCCTGATAATCTAAAATGTTAAACTTCACGGCTCATATAAATCAACCCCGTTGATTTCAACTATTCCCTTGTTATGCAACACTAGAGTAGCTATAAATCCTTCTGTGATATGGGCTAGTCCAACATGTACCGACTGAGCTAGAACCTCAGCATCTAGATCCATTTAAGACTGTACAATAGGTGCTGATGTTCGAGCTTTAGACTAAGCTCCGCTTCTGTCTCTTCCCCTAATCGTAGCTGTCATTGGGGCTTCACCTCTTGTCCGGTTGTAGACGCTTTGCGTGTTGTCGAGATTTGTAAGAGGACTAGAATAGACACGTTCAATCATCAATGGTAGAATAAATTCGCATGATAGAGTAGAATAGAAGTGAAATCGTTCCTAACTTCATAGCCTCTGAGAGATAAGTACAGACGTCTCTGTACCGATCCTTCAGACTCTACCAAGTTTGTTCGTGAATTGTGAGACCTAATCAACCTAGTGCTCTGATACCAACTTGTCACGACCCAAATTCCCAACCTTAGGGATCGTGATGGCGCCTAACACCACACTTGCTAGGCAAGACAATGTTAGAGTTCGACTAGCTATTTTCCTTTGATTATCCATTTGAACATAATAAAATAAATTTAAAGTAAACTTAATCTAATGGTTTTCAGTGAATAATTCCAATTGTAAGATAATAAGCAATTAAATAAACGAACCACGAACTAATTATATAAATAACTCTAAGACTACTCAGGGTCTGGTGTCATAATTCACGAACTACTAGAGAATACTACAAATAATGGGCTGAAAGTAATAATGTGTAATTGTTCTAAATCAAGTAAAACATCGTTTATGAAAATAGGAGAAGACTCTCGGGATCTGGGAACGCTGGAAGATATACCTCGTGTCTCCGAATAAATAGATAGCCGCTCTAAATATCTCTATTGATGGCTAGTACCTAGATCTGCACAAAAGAGTGTAGAGTGTAGTATCAGTACAACCGACCCCATGTACTGAATAAGTGCCGAGCCTAACCTCGATGAAGTAGTGACGAGGTCTATGGCGTGGCATTAATAACATATAACATGTGACAATAATATATACAGTAACGCAACAAAAATAATTTTACACGAACAAGAAAAATGCAACTGATACAATAAATATAAAAGCAAGAAGGAAATCTAAACAAATAATTAAGTACTGCAACAATAATGAAATAACTCGGGCGCCTTTTCCAGGCCTCAGCTATAACCAATACTCAAGTAAATCTCCAAGTTTTCAAACTTTACTTTAAAATAATCACATGTGCCAAAGATAAGAAAAGCTGTAGAGTAAAACAAAAAAATTCAAATCATTTAAAGTTTAAAAATCAGTAAAATATCACTATTCTTCATTTTCACTGTCATGTTGCGGTGTGCAACCCGATCCCACTTATTCACAATATCACAATCAATTATCCACTCTTATCTCACCAATTATCCACCCTTATCACACCAGTTTATTCACCCTTATCACACCAATTATCCACCCTTATCACACCAATTTATTCATCCTTATCACACAAATTATCCACCCTTATCACACCAATTTATTCACCCTTATCACACCAATTTTTGATTCAAAAGTTTCAAACAGAAAATAATATAGCCCGTGAACTTTAAACAACAACAATGTAAATAGTCAAGAAACCGACATGGATATATATATAATTCCAGCATAGTGTCAAACTGCTCAACATTTCTATTCCCCGAGAGAACCCAATACACAACCAATATTCTTCCAAAATAACCAAATAATAGTTAACAACAAAGTAATGAGGCCTAGTAGTCATGAAAACAATAACTAACAAAGAACAATTAAGACGGGGAACGGGGAAAGGATCATGTTTAATAGGCCATTTGGGTGGTGCATAGATACTCGTCACCTTACCTATACACCACACCCATGCATTTCACATAACAAACAAGTGGGGAGTCCTATTCCCTCGAGTCAAAGTTAGACCAAACACTTACCTCAATTTCGCAGGCCACTCACTGCTCAATTACGACTTTTCCTTTTGAATTCACCTCTAACTTGCTCGAATCTAATCATAATTAACTCAATATCATCAATATATGAGGTAAAGATTTACCCATTCACCAACGAACCCAAATATATAATTAGTTTTGAAATCCGACCTCAATTTGAGGTAAAGATTCGATTATTAAAAAATTCCCTAATTCTACCCAAACCCTCAATTTTTACCATGAAAATTCTTGATTATTGATTTAAAAGTGATGAAAAACAATGGGTAATTAAAAGAGTAGTGTTGAGAATTGATTACCAACACTTTGGGGAAGTGACTAGCCTTCTTTCTTAGGCCAAGGAAGGAAAGCACAGTAGAACTAGCGTAGCAGGACATGACAGCGGTTGGGGAGACAAGGTTAGGCGCTGGGTAGCGCAGCACATCTGTTTCGGGTACAGAGGCGACGAGGGGTGTGGGTGAAGAAAATCGTCTCTAGGGCTTGGTAGTTCGAAAAATATGAAGAAAAGGGTTGTTGCCCGAGTTGGTGTTTTAATAGGTTATGGTTGCTGTAAGTTTTGTTTTTAAAGTGTGGAGCACCAGTGCTCCAGAAACTGTTATGACAGCAGATTTTTTTTTACAAGTTAAAAACATTCCGAAACCTACCCGAAACTCACCCGAGCCCTCGGGGCTCTAAACTAAACATGCACGCAAGTCTAAAAACATCATACAGACTTGCTCGTGCGATCAAATCATGAAAATAATATGTAAAACTATGAATTTAACCTCAAAACTCATCGTTTTTCTCAAGAACACTTAACTTTCACTACTTCTCAACCGGACGTACGAATCACGTCAAATAAACTCTGATTCTCACCAATTCACAAATAGTATTCAAATACTATAACAAATCTGTACCAGGCTCCGGAACCAAAGTACCCCGATACCAATGGTTTCAAACCTTGATTCTTTTCTTTATTTCATTAATAATTCACTAAAATAATTTCTTTCAAAAATTAATTTCTAAGGCTTGAGTCCTCGGAATTCGATTTCGGGCATACGCCCAAGTCCCATATTTTACTGCGGACCTCCTGGGATTGTCGGAGCACAAATCTGAGTCTGTTTACTCAAAATATTGACTCAAGTCAACTAAAAAATGATTTTTAATTCTAAAAATTATTATTTCATATATTTTCACTTAAAATCTTTCTGGTTTCATGCCCGGACTATAAAAGTTATCTGGTTCAGATATTGCGGCGCCGTTATTTTGAGGTATTGATTTCAGTCTCAAATCATGTAATGTCATACGGATGTCATAGCATTATAAAATATGCCTCAATTTTTAACTATATGTTCGTTGAATACTCCTTCACTGTTTAAATACAAATTTGAATTGGACTATATATATTCAGAAATAAGGATATGATGTAATTTCATGAGTAACTGTATGTGTTGTTTGCACATTGTTCAAGTTCCTTGGATTTTGAATTTGACAGGAGAACACAGGGAATTCAGTCTTTTTTTCTGCAAAACTAGCTTGAAATAAACGTATAATGAACTGCATTTTTGGTTATTGTGTTTAACAAAAACTAGTATGTGAATGGCTGATATTTGTATATACTTCTTAATTATCAACTAGCTTGTTTCATCTAGCACATAACAGAAGCATGAAATTAGTTTTAGATTAGAGAATCTTATAATTCATGAATGCCAATTTAGGTGTGCACTTCATGTGACCCGATCATAACTTCGTTTAGTAATAAAATAAATATAGCGTAAATCGCGGGTGCATTTCATGTGGCGCGATTTCCAACGTGTACAAAAACAAACGAGTGCACGACATCGCGACTTGTTCGAATGAATTCCATAAAAATTAAAAGCGGTATAAAAGCGATAATGCACAAAAGGTTTTAAAACACATAATTAATCAGATAATTAGGCCAATTATTAATAGTTAAGCCACCGTGCTACCCCACGGAATTCGGGAGTGCCTAACACCTTCTCATGGGTTAATAGAATTCCTTACCAGGTCTTCTGGTTCCCAGACTTTAAACAGAGTCAAATTTCTTCGATTTGGGATTCTAAAAATAAACCGGTGGGACACTATAAATTATTCCAAGTGGCGACTCTGAAAAATAATAAATAATCCCAAATCGATTATGTCACTTAAATTGGAAAAACTCACTTATCCCACCCTCATCGGGAAACAAGGGGGTGTGACACTCATCCCATAGTTCCCTAAGCTTCGAGAAATACACAGACACAAATGATATGCCCTGAGTAAGTGCAACAATTTCCTTGTGAAAATAACAAGCTCTGGAGGCATTTACTTTATCAAACCTCTCGTTAAGGTCTTCCCACACCTTATGTGCATTAGAAGCATAAATCATAGTACTAATAATACTTTGAGGCATTGTGTTCATTATCCAATCCAAAACAATGGCATTACATCAGTCCCAGAGTTCATGCAGACTAGGACCATACATTTCGTTTCTACATGTTCCCAAAACAAACATAGTTTGTTTTTGCCATGCAAAACAATCTTCATTGATCGATTCCAAGTCGAACAATTTTCAAAACCTTGAAGTTGAATTGAGATAAGAACAGAACCTTGTGTATCCGAATGATGAATATATAGAGGATGATTGTGATGTACCAGATATGGAGCATTCAACATCTAAGTTGCAGTCGGAACCAGAGGAGTTGAGGAAGTGGATATTCCATCGTGATTTACCGTTGCAATCGATATCGATTGAGTCGCGCCACACTATAGAGTTTCTTTAGGTCACAACTCACAAAATTACCCCATAAATTGACACCGATAAATCAAGCCCTAATTGCAGGGAATTTTCCAAAACTAGCGAAGAAATAGAGTAAAAGGAACAATCAACAAGTGAGATGCCTCTCCCGATGATGTTGAGCTAATTGATCTCGCCTGGATGTTATGATACCATATTGAATAGATACGGCATGGCAGAAGAGGAGAGAAAGTCGGTGGAGAAGAAGAAGCTCCATTTTCTGTGTAATAGACAAATGTCAAAACTGAATCTAAAACATCTACTGTACACGTATAACCGCCTTCCTATTTATAACAACTATTTAACTAACTAACTATATCAACTGATTACACCTAATTACACTATATTAAGTTAACTACTGGACCCTACATATATTTCATCTACATGATCTATGACAACGCGAAGTAAAGTAAAAACTACAGCTTATATATAGTACTCCATAAGTAAAATACGTGAAAATAACATGGGCTAGCCAGCTTAGTACAGTAAAAGTTGTAGCTTATATTGGTGCACCTATGTATGAATTTCTAGCATATTATGTTGCACTAGTATATTATGTTGGAACTCCAGTATATTATGTTGGAATATTTTTCGGAGTTTGCACAATGTTTTGTTTCAGATTTATTTTTACATAAAAAATGACTAAGTTTCGATTACATTTGAAAGTGTGACTATCTTTCAGTTACCACTTGTAAATCTGACTATTTTTTTAATTTCACCCGTAAATTACCCCATTTTGGAGTTGGTCTCAGGTAGGGGTGTACATAGGTCGGGTTGGTTCGGATTTTCTAATTACCAAACCAAACCAATTGTATCGGGTTATTAAAATTAAATACCAACCCAAACCAATAAAAGTCGGGTTTTTTAGTCTCGATTTTTCTCGGGTTTTCGGGTCTTTTCAGATTTTTTTGGTTTTTTTTCCATAAAGTCTTCGTAGCACAAAATGTAAAATTTATGCTCCACATATATTTAATCATAGTAAGACAGAACTATATAAGGCGTTTCCAATAAAATAACATAAATATGAGATGAGTCATGACATTGTACTAAAATATTCAACAATAAAGATAATAAAATCGCATAAAAGAAATATTATTAATAAGCCATAATGTAAACTTAAATAATTTAAAATTATGACTAATAAGTACTATTATTTACATGACTAACCACTAAAAGAAAAATAAGTTATACATTTTATCTAAACAATGAAAAAACTAAAAAATAGATATCCAACATTATTTTCATTTATAGTATAATCGAATTGAATGTCTTTAATTAGCATCAGTATTGATTTGATTTTGGTTTAAGATTTATTTGAATTACTAACATTTATGTACTATAAAACTTACTGGAGCATCCAAAAATTATAAGCACAAGCTTGAAATAATACGTTAAGAGATAAAACTATGAAAAAGCTTAAGAAATATTTATAAACTACACATTACCATAAATATTTTTATGTATTAAATATATTTAAAACTTCTTTACATATAATGTTGGGTTGGGTTGGTTCGATTTCACTTTTTTTAGTTAAAACCAAACCAAACCAAATATGGTCGAATTTTTTTTTCCAACACCAAACTATAGTCGGATTTTTTTCTTGGATTGACTCGAATTATCGGATTGGTGCGATTTGTCGGTTTCATTTGTATATCCCTAGTCTCATGTATTGAATTGGGGAAAAATAATGTTAGTTTTGACACTTTTTAAAAAAAAAAATAAGTACGCGTGTTTGATTTATGTGTGTGTGTTTGTTGGTGGGGTTCGTTAAGACTTTGTTTTGAATTATTTTTGGAAAAAATGTTTTAAACATGGATATTGTTGTTGGCTTTATTTTGAAAAAAGAAATACCGCTAAAGCCCTAAAAACATCATAAAGACTTTCAGTGGTCTAGATTACGAATTTATAAACATCATGAGGGAGAGTGAACGAGTGATTGTGCGAATATAAATTCCAGGCAATTGGTGAGCGAAAACAAATTTCGTTCTGAACTGTGGAGACCAAAATTAATTTTCAAAAAATAGAAACCAAAACCAACTCCAATTAGCTAGGTTGGTTTTGATACCTACCGTCCTTTTAGTTAATTTTTCAAAAGTGGCTAGAAACCAAACACCAACTAATTGTACATAACTGATAAATTGGAGTGGTTAAAGTTAAAACTTTTACTTTTAAGAAAATTGGGTTGATTTTTCCAGAAAGAAAAGTTGAAAATTGAAAAAAATAGAGAGGATGGTCAAGGTTTTTATTGGGCAAAGGTCAAAGGAGCAAAAACATGTGGAGGAATTATAAATTAGGAGACACGTAATCATGATTGGTTATGGACATTGGACAAAGTCCTAAGGTGAATAATTGGGAGGATCTATCATAGGTCTTATTTTGCGGTCCACCTTTGAATTTCATTATTGGCCTGTCTAGAAATGTGCATGTACTCAATTCCGAACCGATTCGAATTAATTTGATATTTTGGTTTCGGTTTTTCTTGGTATTTTGATTTATTTCGGTACAAAAATTTTGATATTTCGGTAATTTGATTTGGTATATGGTATTGGACCGAAATACGGTATTGCATTCTTACCTCCATTGGCTTTTCCACTAAAATCATTTAAAGATTTCAGTGACTTCTCTGCTTTAAGTTGATTTTTACTCTTTTCATTCAATTGATTGAGTGTTTAGGTTATGTTAGACGATAAAATACTTCTTATGATATTACTATTTTATGTATTCACATTTCACAGGAACTAAAAGGCTAATCCTTCTCATCGCATTTCCATTTATAGTGAAGAGTATTATATTAGAGGATGGAGCTTGGTCCGTCATATGTTGGCTCTGTAGTTGTGCATAACGAAATTATTTCACCCACGGGTTGTCACGACCCGAAATATCACCTTTCAAGCCGCGATTGCGTCTAACGTTGAACCCGCTAGACAAGCCAACGTATACAACATTATTGCCTTAATAACACCCGTAACAGTATTTAAAGTTCTTAACTTTCAACCTCTACTGGGATATCTCAATTCCCCTAATTTTCAGCCTTTACCGAACATTCCCAAATCATTTCAAAAGTTTTTACAACAGAAAAGTAATAATATTCCCAAAACGAATAATGAAATGATAAAGG
>ML276218.1:2184-22593 GCA_005239495.1 Nicotiana undulata
CTCACGGCCTGCTGGTAAGTGATATCAGTCTCCAACTCCCTGGCCATACTGGTACGAATGCTAGGATGGAGTCCCTCAATAAAACGGTGAACTCTCTCTCTGACAGTAGATACCAAAGTTGATGCATGTCGTGCCAAGTCACTGAACCGGACTGCGTACTCTAACACGGTCATAGTACCCTAGCGTAGCTGCTCAAACTCCGCATGCCAAGTATCCCTGAGGCTCTGAGGGACGAACTCAAGTAGGAACATCTCTGAAAACTGAGCCCAAGTAAGTGAAGCTGCCTCGTCCGGACTACTAAGCTCAAATGCACGCCACCACTGATAGGCTGCTCCTCTCAGCTGAAAAGTAGTGAAAGAGACCCCACTCGTCTCCACAATACCCATGGTACGAAGGATGCGATGACACTCCTCAAGAAAACCCAGAGCGTCATCTGAAGCTAAACCGCTGAACTCAGGTGGGTGGTACTTCTTGTACCTCTCAAGACGGAGCTGCTCAGACTCAGATGCAGCTGCTCTGGCCTCAGACTGAACTGGAGTTGCTGGAGGCATAGGAATATGCTCTGGGACCTGCCCAATGTGAACCCTCTGCTCCGTAGTACGGGCTGCGGGAGTCTGTTCCCCTCCGCCCGGCCTGGGATGTAGCTGGGGCTAGCGGAAGTAGTCCCGCCTGCGACAGAGTACTGAAAGCACTCATGAACTGGGCCAAAGTCTCCTAGAGGGCTGGAGTGAGAGTAGGGACCTCCGGTGCCCCTCAAACTGCAGCTGCTAGGGGATCCTCCGTCATTGCCCTAGCCGGTGCTCGGGCTATACCGCGTGCTCGTCCCCTGCCCCGACCCCTGCCTCTAGTGGCTTCGGCTAGGGGCTCGGGTGCCAGATCGTCGGTACGTCCGGTACGAGTGCGAACCATCTGTAAGCAAGAATAGAATAGAGTTTAAGAATTTTGGTAGTGATAATCATCACGAGAAGGGATTTCAAGAAGTATGATCTTTCCTAACAGTTACATAGCCTCTCGAAGATAAGTACAGACGTCTCCGCGCTGATCCGCGAGACTCTAACAAACCGGCTTGTGATGTTGTGACTCCTATGAACCCAGATGCTCTAATACCAACTTGTCACGACCCAATTCCCCCTCCGACTGGGTCTCGTGACAGCACCTAGTCTAGACGACTAGGTAAGCCTATACCTTAAGCAAAATTTAGATAAAACAGGTAAAATAACCGTAAGCGAAAGAAATCATAATAAAGTCGACGCCGCTTGGCATAAACAGTTACTATACCTAGAACCCGGAATATCACCATACATCACAAGCTACTCTAATGCTCTATACACACAACTGGAAAAGAGAAGACTGTATAGTTTCATCTACAAGTACTACAAGTTCAAGATAGAAAGGGGACTCGGAGATCTGCGGACGCTGCAGATTATACCTCGAGTCTCCTGGTACTGATACTGCTGGCTAGCTGAGATACCGCGTGCTAGGACCTGGATCTGCACATGGGAAAAACATGCGCAGAAGGGCGTGAGTACTCCACATTTGGTACCCAGTAAGTGCCAAGCCTAACCCCAGTCAAGTAGTGACGAGGTCAGGTAGAGGCTCTACTAAGGTTGCAATTTAAAATAAGACAGATATAGTTAACAGTTAAGTAGACAGTAATAATTAACGGCAATTCAAAGTAAGGACCAGATGACAGAGTAATGAATCTCCTGTTCGGCACAACATATAACTCAGGTGATAATCGTGCAATGCAATGTAGGGGGAAAGCTCCCAGATCTCGGTCCGTAATCCCAATTTAAATATGCAATGCAGTACAGGGGGAAAGCTCCCGGATCTCGGTCCATAGTACAGGGAGAAAGCTCCCGGATCTCGGTCCGTAGTCCCAATTTAATTATGCAATGCAAGAATATATATATATATATATATATATATATCAGATATAGCAAAGTTTCAAGGTTTGGGGAAAATCATTAGTAAATACGGGTAAAGTACTTAAACTATTTTCAAAAAGTAGTAACGAGAGAAAAATCAAGTAAAATCAGTGGTTGTGATAAAATATTAAATTTGTTATTCAGCTCAATCAAGGATAGTAATAATAGAATCGAAATTTTGGCAGGTTATAGAAAGAACTATGGAATTTCCGTGAAAAGGTCCCATGCACGTGCTCGTCACTTCACGTACACGGTGTTTTTATAGTAAACACCAGTCAAAATATCTAAGGGAATTCCCCAACACAGAGTTAGGCAAGCCACTTTTACCTCGACTGTGCAAATAAATCAGTGATCACGCTCTTGCCACGAGTATCCAACTCCGGGTGGCCCAAATCTATTCAATTCGATGGTATAATGTAAATATAAATTCAAGAAATCAGAGTAACTAATGAATTCAGAACAAATACGCGAATTTAGAAAAAAATGGCAAAAATGCCCCTCGGGCCCACGTCTCGGAATCGGAAATTTTTTATATTTTCTGAACCCTTGCTCGCTCATGAGTCTAACCATATGAAAATCTTTCAAATCGGAGGTCAATTACCCAATCAAAACCCCAAAGTTAGGTCTAAGAAGTTTCTTTCATTTTCCTCCAATTCTAACTCAAACATCATGAATTTAAGGGTGGGATTTAAGATTAGGAACGTGGAATTTAACCTATGGTGGTAGAAAATCACTTACCTCGATTACCCAGGTGAAAATCCCCTCAAAGATCGCCTCTCCCGAGCTCCCACAACTCAAAAATGGTGAAATAACATAACCTTCGGATTCTTAGAATATGAACAGGGATTTCTGCACCAGCGGTCCCTTTAACCGCACCTGCGTAATTATCATCGCAGGTGCGGAAAATCACTTAAAGCCCTGGGACCGCACCTGCGATAGAAAAGTTCGCGCCTGTGATTCCGCGCCTGCGGAGCTCAGGTCGCACCTGCGATCCCTGACCAGGTCACTCGAGCTTCACACCTGTGACATGCATGCTCGCACATGCGGAAATTCCATCGCAGGTGCGGAACACCAGATACAGGTCTGGTTCAGCACTTTGAAATTTTCCAAACTTCCCGATAAGCATTCGAAACAACCCCGAGGCCCCCGGGACCTCACCCAAAACCACTAACTGACCCCAATACCCTATCCAAACTTGATCGGGCCTTGAAAACACGCCCCGTAACATCAAAATATCCAAAAATGCATAGATTCAAGCCTAGGAACTTAGGAATTTTCAAGAATTCACCTCCGACGCCGAACCATGTCTAAACTCATCCGAATGACCTCAAATTTTGCGCACATGTCATAATTGACATTCCGGACCTGCTGTCGCTTTCGGAATTCCATTCCGAGCCCGATATCAAAATCTCACCTATCAGCCGAAATCGCCGAAATTCTAACTTTCGCAATTTCAAGCCTAAATCTACGTCTGACCTCAAAAACTCATTCTGAACACGCTCCCAACCCCGAAATCACTCAACGGAGCTAACGGAGTTGACGGATTTCCATTACGGGTCTGTCTTCACACAGCTCCCGCTCCAGCCCAATTCCTAAGGTTAAAGCTCACCTTAAAGGACTACATGTCCAAAAACACTCCAATTTACATCACTCAACGCTCCGAATCGTTCCATTAACCTAATAAGACATGAGAGGAACATTTATCAGGGGATCAGGGCGCTAACTCTCCAATACGACCGGTCAGGTCGTTACACCGTTATACTGTTGCATGCATCATGGTCGAAGGCTAACGTGTCATCCGCACAATAGCCTTTAAGATAGCCTTGTCTAAAAGTCCACTAGGTTTCCATAAACCCAAACGGACATTAGCGTGTTCTGTGCATTTATTTGGAGAATTAAATGCTTCATACTAATTGTTGATGTTAAATAGTCGAGTCTGGTGGGGGTAAGGGCCTAACCTTGTTTGCCTTGCAGAAATATGAGGCACGAAGTCACCAGATTCGGCATGGTCGCAAACATCCATCCAAAATTGCTGAGTTGGTGGGATGATTTACATTCCAGTGACAAAACCCTCGTTAGAAAATATCTGGGTAATCTACCATCCATCCTGGAGATCCATCCTAACAACATGATAATAGAGGCTGCTACTTTATTTTGGGATTGTGAAACGGCCATGTTCCGCTTTGGGGACCTCGAAATGACACCTTTTTTCACGACCCAATTCTGGAGCCGTGATGGCGCGTCTCGTGGAACTAGGCAAGCCACCCATTTTATCCAAGCTAAATTCAATTACCAGTAAAATTATCATTTTTTACAAAGTCTACGGATAACATTAAAAATAAACCTGAAGTTTGAAACAATATCTGAAACCAACATTTAAAATCCTAAAACCCCGAATCCAGTGTCACTCATTCATGAGCTGCTAATACATGATAATAATAAAAGAGGAATGATCAACATAGTCTACAAAATAATCAACGACAGGTAGAATAGGAAAGAGATGACTAGATCACGGTCGCCAGCTGCTACCTCGACAACTCTGATGAAACTGTCACCTACTCAATGACCAGAGCTGAGTCCCTGTGTCCCTAGATTTGCACACAAGGTGCAGGGTATAACGTGAGTACACCAACTCAGAAGTAACGAACCCAAACTATACGCTAAGAGGTAGTGACAGACTAAAGCTCCGATTTTTATTAACAACAGTATATAACTTGGACATGACGACAATATAACAGAAAATAAGCAAGATGCACCAAATTATGTTTGTAAACTCTACATGCCAGCATATGATCATAAAGAATCAGAAATGACATGTACACAGTATCCCAACTCACACAAGGAAGTCCACTCAGTACTAGAATTTGCCTCCAGGCCCAGCTAAAGTCCATCCCGGATTATACGTAAACACAAGTGACGTAGTCAACGAGTACTGAGGAAAAAGGCCGGCCCAGCCCTACGGAGAAGATCCTTCTCCGAAACATATCACTTGGACAAGGTCCATGTCCAGGGGCGATCCATCCCTCAATATATATCAATTTCTTCGGACAAGATCCATGCCCATGGAAGATCCATCCCTCAATATTTGTGCGCTCACTGGGGGTGTAAAGACTCCGGAGGGGCTCCTTTAAGCCCAAGCGCTATATCAAGCCAACGAAGGCATGATTCGAGGATCACTGCGGTGTGCAGTCCGATCTCATAACTATCTCAATACCAGGCTCTAGGCCTCACTCAGTCAATACCTTCCATCTCACTCACAAGTCTCACAGATATAAGAATCAACCCAAACAATGATAACAGATAAATAAACTAACAGTTACTGAGACTATGGCATGAAACATGTGAAATAACAGGACTGAGCACATGAAAGAAAATATTCACAGATAGAGACAGCAATAACTGACCATTCCGGTCTGAACGTATTGGCGTGAAGCCTTAGCATTTGTACTTAACATGGTTTCTAATATATTCGAGGTAAATACCACCTTCACAATACAAGTATCAGCCTGGAATAACCATTAGGCAGTGCCAAAAGATGAGCTATGCCACAAATATTCAGTGTACGCATGCATGCCAGTCACTTGGCACGTGCGTCACCTTAATTAACATCAAATACCAGATAATTTGGGGTTTCAAACCCTCAGTTCCAAGTTGGGAAACGTTACTTACCTCAAAACGGCTAAAATACTACTTCGCAGTGCCCTTGCCTCTAAATTCGGCCTCCGAGTGCTCCAAATCTACCAAAAATCAGATTTATACCATTATAATATGCTAAAGAATGAAACCTAATCGAAATTTATAAAAAATACTCAAAAATCCCAAAATTGGTCAAACCCGACCCCCAGGCCCACGTCTCGGAATTCGTTAAAATTTAAAAACGGAAATCCTTATCTTTTCCCGAGTCTACCCATATCAAATTTACCAAAATCCGACATCAAATGCCCCCTCAAATCATCAAAAGATTTCCCAACTTTTCTTCACATTTTTCCCAAATTTCCACTTCGATTCCTCAATTTACATGGTCAAAATCAATACTAATTCGCGAAATTTGACTAAAAGTGATTGAAGAACACTTACCACAAGATTCCCACTGACAATCTCTCCAAAAACCTTCTTCTCCCGAGCTCTCTAATGGTTTTTTTGAAATATGGCTAAAAACCCTTGTTTTGAACTTAAAAGAATCTGCCCAGTCTTTTCTTCACCGCGATCGCGGACATTCCCACGCAATCGCGAAGCATAAATAAATGATGAATCCAACTTACCCTACGCGATCGCGGAAATCTCCACGCGATCGCGAACCTCTAACTCCTTGACCACTGCGATCGCATCCCCAAACACGTGATCGCGAAGAATTATCATCCCAATTCCACCAGCTCCAATACACTACGCGATCGCGACACTGGCCACGCGTTTGCGAAGGGTAACTTCCCACATGACCGCGATCGCGACCCACATACTGCGATCACGAAGAACAACTTTGACTCCACCCTTGCTAAGCCTACGCGATCGCAAACTTACCCCTGCGATGGCATAGAAGAAACACTAGAAGCACACTAGTAGATCTTTTGCAATTTCTCAACCTCCAAACTATGTCCGTTAACCTCTCGAAACACACCCGAGGCCCTCGGGACCTCAACCAAATATACCAACATATCCTAAATGATCATTCAAACTTAGTCGAGCCTTCGAAACATCAAAAACAAAATTAAAACACCAAAAAACATCGAATTCAAGCCTATGAACTTGTGAAATTTCTGAAATCCACCAAAGATGCCGAAACTATCCAAAACACATACGATTGACCAGAAATTTTGCGCACATATCCAAAATGACATTACGAACCTGTATCAACTTCCAGAATTCTATTCCGACCCCGATATCCTATTTTCCACTGCCGACTGGAAATCGCCAAAAACTAACTTTTGCCAATTCAAGCCTAATTCTACCCCGGACATCACAAAAATATTCCGAACACACTCCTAAGTCCCAAATCACCTAACGAAGCTATATGAACCCTAAAATCCTCATTTCGAGGTCGTTTATCGATAAATCAACTCTTAGTTGACTTTTCCAACTCTAAAGCTACTTTTAGAGACTAAGTGTCTCAATTCATTCTATGACCACTCCGAACCCGAGCTAACCAGCTCTAACACATCATGAACAGTATAACCCAGCTATGACAAAGCAAAAATAGTGAAAATAATGAAATTTCTACGGAACGACCGGCCGGGTCGTTACACCTTTGCTAGAGGAGATAGGAGGACTGGTCGGTCTAGTTTGGGAAACCCCAGGTTTGCTGATGACTGAGAACCGCACGAGCAAGGTTTTCCTTAAAATGATGGGCCTAAAGAAGAATGCAAAATTGGTATGCCTAAAAGAATCATACATCCCTTTCGACTACATGTATGAAAGGTACAGTCACAACAAATCATATCGTACCTACCATGATGAATTTGCCATCATATCCTTGGGACACATCCATCGCAGGGTATTCATCTTCATGTTTTGCTTCCTGGGTCTAATCGTGTTTCCAATGGTGAAAGAAAGAATCCATACTAGGTTGGCCATGGTAACCAAAACCCTAATGGAGGGGATTGGCGGGCAGACATTCAGCATTGTGCCCATGATTATTGTAGACATATACCGAGCTCTGGAGAAATGTCAAAGAGGAGCGAAACACTTCGAGGGTTGCAACTTATTGCTTCAGCTTTGGCTCTTAGAACATCTACAAAAGGCCAGTATCAACAAGAGTTTCAGCGAAGGGCGTGGAATGACCACATTGTTTTCCACCATCCAAAGCGAATGACTTACATTCCTGACATGTTCGCTCAGCCTGAGAATTCCAAGGAATGGGTTGAACTCTTTGATAATCTAACTGAAGAACAAGTCCAATGGAAATTCGAGTGGTTTCCGACAGAAGAATTCATCGCCTGGTCCAGAGATGCACCGTTACTGATATTGATTGGTCTAAGGGGAACATACCCTTACTTCCCTCTCCGAGTTATGAGATAAGTAGGTAGGAAACAAGTCATTCCAAGGATCGACAAGATGAGCCATCTTCGAGCAGACTTCCAAAATGATGATAGTCCTCACAACTGCCAAGCCTAACACATGTGGCACTGTAAGATCGTCATGGAGAAAGACACCAATTAGCCAGACAGATATCATGCCGGTTGTACCCCTTTCTATTCTGGTTGGCTAGAAGACAATTGGGATGGTCTAGGCAAGCCAGGGTTCGTTCAAGGCCACATAATTATAGATGAAAAGGCTGGAGCGCAAGTAAAATACAACCAGCTGCGTAAAAGGATCCGTGAATGCGAGAGCGAACACCGCGAGATACACGAGTCCAACAAGAAGCTAATTGAGGAATGGAAAGACATGGCCATCAGTACCAACAAGAGGCTAGGGTACTTAGAGCGAGACATAGTCGAGCTGTAGGGCAAAATTTATCAAGAGGGTTGAAGACTGTCAAAAGGCGGAAGGGACCGAAGGTGGACATCTAGCCAGAGCATACCTGTTACAGGGACGTCGCGAGTTGGGGAAACTGTTCGTAGGAAGCAAGGATGCCGAGTCTGGGGAAGGTCCTTCTAGGACTAAATAGATAGGAATGTCTTTATTTTGCTTCATCAATGTAATAAGGCCAATGGACATTAGTAACCTTTATTTCTCGTTTATTTAGTGTCGTTTTGGGATTCATCTATTTCTTATCAACAAAGTGAGGCATTTAGCATTTTAAGTTCTCCAAATCAACTTGTCTCTAGGCCTACCTCAGGCACAAAGAGGTTCCCAAATTAGGACGCGCTTCATATTCCGGCCTATGTGTTTAAATATTGCAATACATTTTATAATCCTCACTGACTTGATTACCTTTTGTTTTTGTTTTTGTTTTATTTTATTATTCCCATCCCCAAAAGTTAGTTTGTGCACTCTGGCATCATCATCTTATCTCACAATATCCAGGGGTCCTCCACCCACTCCTCCTTTTAGTCCTCCTAAAGACAAAGGCAAAAAGGAAATGGAAGATTCAAGCAACATCAGAAAGGAAACACGATTGAATGGGTAGAGGCCATTGATGGCCAGGGTATTCGGGTCCCACATGAGAATATGTCGCATCTTGAACAGAAGTTGTTAAAGTTCCAAGAAGAGCTTGATAAGGTTTGAAATTTGGCAAACCTATCATTTACCCTCAACGTCCCAGACGTCAACATCCCCAACAATCAAAATCCTACACCTCCACAAAATATCCCAAAACAGCAGAATCATCCCGCACCTCACCATCACGCCACTCCACCAAAGAACCAATGTAACACCTGACGTACCCCAAATAACACTCCACTACTTATCCCAGAACCTCAAAACTCCACAAACGACCATATCTACACCCATGAACCAGGCCACCATAACAATCCTATCTACGTGGAGACCATGCCACACTCCGCTCCACCTATCTCATACACACCTACATCTGATGAAAAGGATCTGCTTATCAGGAACTTGGACGAGGAACTTAAGAAGCTGACCAGCCGGGTTCAAGGCGTTGAGGGAAGCAGGGGAGTCGGAGGGCTGAACTATGAGGACCTCTACATACAACCTGATGTCGAACTGCCTGAGGGGTACAAACCTCCTATGTTCGAAATGTTTGATGGTACATGTGATCCAAGGGTCCATTTGAGGACCTATTATGACAAGATGGTTGGAGTAGGGAAAAATGAAAGGATCCGTATGAATCTATTCATGAGGAGCTTGAAAGGAGATGCCTTGTCTTGGTACATCAGCCAAGATACCATGAAATGGTCAAAATGGGTAAGCATGGTCTCTGACTTCATGGAAAAGTTCAGATTTAATACAGAGAATGCACCAGACGTGTTCTACATCCAGAATTTGAAGAAGAAGCCTATCAAAACATTTCGCGAGTATGCTACTCACTGGAGGTCCGAAGCTGCTAAGATCAGACCCGCCTTAGAGGAGGAGCAGATGAACAAGTTCTTTGTCCGAGCTCAGGACCCGCAATACTATGAACGATTGATGATGATTGAGAACCACAAGTTCTCCAACATTATCAAATTGGGTGAAAGGATTGAAGAAGGTATTAAAAGTGGTATGGTCACAAATTTTGAAGTCATACAAGCTACGAATAAGGCTTTACAGTCCGGTGGTGTGTCCAAAAAAAGGGACGTGGGAGCCGTGATGGTTGCACAGAGGACCAAGTCTCCCCTTAAATACCAAACATACCCAACACCTCCACTCACATATTAGCCAACCCCAAATTACCAAGCACCCTCACCCTCATACCAAGCTCCATCACCAAATTATCAATCACCTCCGCCACCTACATATCAACCTGCTTCACCCAGATACTCCTAACCCACTCTTGTTTACCACACTTACAACCCTCAACCATCCCATTATCAATCACCCCCAGCATGCCAAAACTTTCCTAGACCTCGACCTAATTTCGATCGCAGACCTCCAAAACAGTATACTGCCATCGCTGAACCCATCGACCAGCTGTATGAGAAGCTCAAAGCTGCTGGTTATGTCTCACCCATCTCTGCTGCAACCCCTGAAAATCCTCCTTAGTGGGTTAATCCAAAAAGGTTCTATGCATACCACTACGGCATGAAAGGACACACCATCAACCAATGTCGTTCTTTGAAAGACAAAATACAGTCCTTGATTGATAACAAGATCATCGTGGTGAAAGAATCTGCTCCAAACGTCCGCAACAATCCTCTTCTAGACCATAAGGGTGGAGGTATCAACATGATTGAAATAGAAGATGACTGGGAACCTGAGGGATCGATCGGGTTGATCGCAGAAGGGGATAACCCAAAATAATAGGTAGTTACTCTCAATCCAATCATAGTCCAAGTCCGACCGTCAAAGGATGTTGAGGTAAACATGTCCATACCTCTTGAGTTTGAAGCAATGCCACCCACAAAGACACCAGTACCAATCGAGGTTGAATTCGTGTCTCCGGCAAATGCACCCGCACCATTTGAGCTTGCAGTCTTGCCACCCAAGGCACATGTTCCATTCGAAGTAAGGATAGCCGCACTGATCACAGTGGCGATGTCAACCACGCCACCCTTATATAAAAATGTTGTACCCTGGTACTATACAGCCGAGGCGAGAAGGAAAGGTAAAGTCAAGACTTAAGAAGTTGTCGCATCACAGGGTATGACGAGAACTGGTAGAGTCTACACACCTGAACATCTTGCCAAATCAAGCAAGCAGGCTTCCAATCGGCCACCCCTTATTGAAACGGGTTCAGACGACCTTTGGAGGAAAGTACAGGCCAAGGAATATTCGGTCATCAACCATTTGAACTAGACGCCATCACAAATATCCATTCTCTCTTTGCTGCAGAATTTTGAAACGCACATGAGTGCTTTGTTGAAGATGTTAAACGAAGCATATGTGCCGAATAATATCACTAGCGGGGAAATGACCAATATGGTAGGCTAAGTGTTGGAAAGCCATAAGATCACCTTTCATGAGGACGAGTTGCAACCTGAAGGGCTGGGGAACAACAAAGCACCACACATCACCGTGCAATGCGAAGATTATTTCATCACCAGAATCCTGATCGATAGAGGATCCAGTCTTAACATCTGTCCGCTGATAACACTAAAGAAACTGGGTAAAGGGCTGCATGAGATAAAGTATGGAGCAATCAATGTAAAGGCTTTCGATGGTTCTCAGAGGTCCACCATTGGTGAGATCAGTCTGTTCCTACAAATGGGACCAACTTGGTTCGAGGTCGACTTCCAAGTTATAGATGTACTAGCGTCCTACAACCTGCTCTTAGGACGACCATGGATCCATGTTGCTGGGGCCATAGCATCAACACTGCATCAGGAAGTGAAGTTCGAATGGAATCACTAGGAAGTGATTATTCTTAGCGACGGTAGCAACCCTATTTATAGTCGCCATACTATTCCTGCAATCGAGGGAAGAAGGAATCTAGGTGGAGAAACTTACCACCATATTGAACGAGTCAATGACATTGATAAAGACAAATGGTGGGATAGCAAAATCGAGAGTATACTGAGCTGGAGTGGGTACGAGCCTGGTAAAGGGCTCGGCAAGAACCTCCAAGGGATCTCCAAACCTATCAAGATCAAAAGCCATGGCACCACTTTTGGTCTAGGATACGAATATACTTGGCAAGACTAGAATGAACGGTCGCCACCTTAGCGATGTCCTTACTACCCACTAGAGCATGCGATACCACGCCTAGAGCAGACTTTTCACCAGGCCGGCATCATTTATGGGACAGACGAAGAAGAAGCACTTGCAGCACTGAGGAAATTATTTCTAGAAGACGACAACATGGATTGTTGTGTTATTCTCGAGGAGGAAGGGGAGGAAGGCCCTTCCATATATGCTGTGAATAGAGGGGAATACCTCAAGAACTAGACCATCAGAACAACCAAAGCCCGGCGAGCCTCGGGGTAGCAAGGCTAAACCAAGCGTTATTCATTGTTTCTCTTTCCTAAATAATTTTCTTTTCGCATTTTAATTCCTGCAATAAGACCTTCAATGTTCAAAACAATTATTCAATTTATCAAAAACATTTTAATTTTTTCTTATGAATCAATATTTATTGCTATCATTTTTATCTCTCATTACTTTACCTATACAACATTACTATTACCTGTCTTGATGAACCAATGAGTGTGACATGCAACGAGACAATGCAACAAACGGATATTTATTTAGAGGAAGATGACATACCTGACGAGATTGTTAAAGAAGTTGAGAATTTTTAGAATAGACCTAAGTCCAACCTGGACGAAACCGAAATTGTCAACTTGGGAGACTCAGAAAATGTGAAGGAAACTCGCATCAGCGTTCGTTTGTCGCCGTCAAAGAAGAAAGAATACACATAATTTCTATAGGAGTATGAGGACATATTCTCCTGGTCGTATGATGACATGACTGGTCTGAGTATATCCATTGTAGCTCACAAGCTGCCAACCAATCCAATGTGTTCGCCGGTAAAGCAAAAGATCAGAAAGTTCAAGCCTGATATGAGCTTGAAAATAAAGGAAGAAGTCGCCAAGAAAATCAACGCTAAGGTTCTCAGGTTAGTGGAATACCCGACATGGTTAGACAACATTGTGCCAGTACCGAAGAAAGATGGGAAGGTCAGAGTTTGTGTCGACTACCGGGATCTCAACCAAGCAGGTCCGAAAGACGACTTCCCTTTGCCAAATATACACATCCTGATTGACAATTGCGCCAAGCATGAGCTACAATCATTCGTGGATTGCTTCGCTGGTTATCATCAGATCTGGATGGATGAGGAAGACGCTGAGAAAACAGCTTTCATTACGCCGTAGGGAGTATATTGTTACAAGATGATGCCATTCGGCCTGAAGAATGCTGGGGCCACCTATATGAGGGCTATGACCACTATCTTCCATGATATGATACACAAGGAGATCGAGGTATATGTGGATGATGTTATTATCAAGTTCAAGAAAGCCACTGACCCCATAGAAGATCTGAGGAAGTTCTTCAACAGATTGCAGAAATACAGTCTAAAATTAAACCCCGCTAAGTGTGCCTTTGGGGTTCCTGCTGGTAAGTTTCTCGGGTTCATTGTCATCCGCCGAGGGATAGAATTGGATCCGTCAAAGGTTAAAGTCATTTAAGAATTACCACCGCCAAGGAACAAGAAAGATGTGATGAGTTTCCTGGGATGACTCAACTACATCAGCCGGTTCATAGCACAATCTACAGTTATATGTGAGCCTATCTTCAAGATGCTGAAGAAAGATGCTGTGACCAAATGGACTGATGATTTCCAAAAAGCCTTCGACAGAATTAAGGAGTACTTGTCAACACCACCAGTCTTGGTAACACCTGAGCTAGGTAGACCTTTGCTGCTCTACCTCGCGGTGTTAGATGGGGCTTGCGCTTGTGTTCTGGGGAAGCATGATGAAACAGGAAGGAAGGAGCAAGCTATTTATTAACCCAGCAAGAAGCTCACTCCATACGAGGCTCGGTATTCTCTATTTGAACCCACATGCTATGATCTGACGTGGGTGGCTCAGAAGTTGAGGCATTACTTTTGTGCCTACACCACATATCTCATATCGAGGATGGATCCCTTGAAGTACATCTTTCAAAATCCCATGCCCACTGGCAAGCTAGCCAAGTGGAAAATCCCGCTGAGTGAGTTCGACATTGTTTATATAACTCAGAAAGCGGTTAAGGGACAAGCATTGGAGGACCATCTTGCCGAGAATCCTGTGGACGGAGAATACGAACCTTTGAAAATGTATTTTCCTGATGAAGATGTATCATTCATAGGAGAAGACATTGTAGAATCCTATGACGGTTAGAGATTGTTCTTCGATGGAGCAACGAATTTCAAAGGAGTTGGCATTGGAGCTGTCCTGATATCGGAAACTGGTCAACATTATCCGGTATCAGCCAAACTCAGGTTCCCTTGCACCAACAATATGGCCGAATATGAAGCCTACATCTTAGGGCTCAAAATGGCCATTGACATGAACGTTCAAGAATTGTTAGTGATTGGTGACTCAGATTTGCCAGTACATCAGGTACAAGGAGAGTGAGCTACTAAGAATTCCAAGATATTGTCGTATCTGCACCACGTGCAGGAATTGAGAAAGATGTTCACGAAGATAGAATTTCGGCATGTCCCCAGCATCCAGAATGAGTTTGCCGATGCATTGGCTACTCTGTCATCTATGATTCAGCATCCAGACAAGAATTTCATTGATCCCATTCTAGTGAGGATCCATAACCGACCCACTTACTGTGCCCATAACGAAGAAGAAGCAGATGGAAAGCCTTGGTTTCTACCATCAAGAAATATTTGGGAAAAGGAGAGTACCCAGAGCTTCCAAATCCTACTCAGAAACGCACACTTCGGAGACTGTCCAACAACTTCTTTCACAACGGAGGAATCATCTACAGGAGGACTCTTGATTTGGGGCTATTAAGATGTGTCGACGCAAAGGAAGCATCTAAGTTGGTAGAGGAAATCCATGTTGGGACTTGCGGCTCGCATAAGAACGGTTTTGTTTTGGCGAAAAAGATACTCCGGGCCTGTTACTTTTGGATGACTATGGAAACAGACTGCATCCAGTATGTCCGGAAATGCCACCGTTGTCAGATATATGCAGACATAATAAAGGTACCTCCAAACGAGGTTAATGCAACGAGCTCACCATGGTCATTCGCCGCCTGGGGCATGGACGTTATTGGACCAATCGAGCCTGCCGCCTCCAACGGACACATGTTCATTCTAGTAGCCGTCGACTATTTCACCAAATGGGTCAAAGCAGCATCCTACAAAGCAGTGACTAAGAAAGTCGTGGCAGACTTTGTCCGCGATCGCGCTGTTTGTCGATTCAGAATTCCAGAGTCAATCATTACTAATAATGGCTCCAATCTCAATAGTGACTTGATGAAAGCTATGTGCGAAACCTTCAGAATAAAACACAATAATTCCATAGCTTACAAACCTTTGATGAATAGAGTTGTAGAAGCCGATAACAAAAACATCAAGTAGATATTGAGAAAGATGATAAAGAAGAACAAGTAGTGGCACGCAAAGTTATCATTCGCCTTATTGGGATATCACACCACTGTCCGCACATCGACCGGGGCAACTCCTTTATATACTGGTTTATGGTACAGAGGTTGTTATTCCCGCTGAGGTAGAAATTCCTTCCCTAAGGATCATACAAGAAGCTGAGCTCAGCGATGCAAACTGGGTAAAGAACCGTTATGAGCAGTTAGCCCTCATAGATGGAAAGAGAATGAATGCAATATGCCATGGTCAACTTTATCAGAAGAGAATGACCAGAGCCTTCAATAAGAAAGTCAAGCCGAGACAGTTCACACTGGGGCAGCGGGTGTTAAAGAAACTCTTTCAACACCAAGATGAAGCCAAAGGGAAGTTCTCTCCCAAGTCGCAGGGTCCATACATGGTTCACCGAGTTCCCACAGGAGGAGAACTTATACTTGCCGAATGGACAGGGAGGTCTGGCCAAAACCAATCAATTCAGGATGCAGTCAAACGCTAGTATGTGTAATCTTTATGCTTTCATTAATGATGTAAATTGAACTACGCATGATCTGATTCCTGTTTAAGAGGGGATACGTAGGCAGCCTTATGGGTTGGGTCATAATGCAATATGAAATTTCATTTTTCCCCGCAATTGGAAATTGGGGCAGAATTTTGAGGAGGACCCTCATAATTCCGTAGCAGGAGAGGTTGCAATGTCTCCAACTGTTTCACGGTCATCGATTCATCCAAAAACTTATTTTAAATTATACATTATGTTATACTTTTACAAAATCATGCATGTTTGTTCTTGAAACAGCTTCGTTTAGCAAACGCTACCGCAATGATACGAACGGTATCATCAGATCAAGTCGAACGAGTCAAGCAAAGCCGGCGGGGATACGAACTAACCTTCCCCTTACAGAACTCATAACTTTTCTTTGGATGTAGGCACTAGGGTTGCAAAATCCCTAAACATACTGTCTGCCTAGGGACAAACATTGTTCAAAATGTGATTCTCAAAACCTTTGCACTTGCTTACATTTATCATCAACGCAAACGATGCTTCATTATCACAATACTTACGATGGTCACAATACCGCAATTTATTACCAGCTAAGAATTCCAACTATCATTTTATTTCTTGCATAAGGCTACTATTCTGCCTTCCAATTTGCATATGGCTACTATTCTGCCTTCCAATTTGCATATGGCTACTATTCTGCCTTCCGAGGTTAAGCTCTACCTCCATCTACATCTGCATAAGGCTACTATTCTGCCTTCCGAGGTTATGCTCTACCGACATCTGCATCTGCATAAGGCTACTATTCTGCCTTCCGAGGTTAAGCTCTACCTCCATCTGCATTCTTGCATAAGGATACTATTCTTCCTTCCCACTTGCATAAAGCTAGTATTTTGCCTTCCAACTTTCATAAGGCTACCATTCTTCCTTCCGAGGTTAAGCTCTACCTCCCCTGCATTCGCATTCTTGCATAAGGCTACTATTTTGCCGTCCCACTTGCATAAGGCTACTATACTGCCTTCCAACTTGCATAAGGCTACCATTCTGCCTTCCGAGGTTAAACTCTACCTCCATCCACATTTCATAAGGCTACCATTCTGCCTTCCGAGGTTAAGCTCTACCTCCATCTGCATCTGCATAAGGCTACCTTTCTGCCTTTCGAGACTAAACACTTTGTCCATCTACATTGCATAAGGCTACCATTCTCCCTTCCGAGGCTAAGCTATGCCTCCGCTCAACATGTAACTAAATCTTGGATTCCATCTAGCATGTCAAGTTATGCTTTATTATCCAGCATGTCTTTTTGTATTCCGAACCTGTCTTTATGTGAATTTCCTGTTTATGTTAGTTTGGGTAGACTCTACTGTCTTAAACTGGTTGATACTGCTATGTTAGTATAACCCTATACCCTACTGTACCCTTGATCCTTGAACCCTTAGGAACTGTTGATTGTGTACTGCCTGCTACATGTTTGCCCTCACCTGCTCTGTCTTTGTCCCTCAAATCCCATTCCCATTCTTGTGGTTGATTGATTGTTATTGGTTCTTTGTGTGATGTTGAACTTGTTTGGTGTTCCTGCTCTTTCAGTCTATTTCAGTGGTTAAACTTGTTTTTTATAAAACTATTTCAATCAAGTCTTCCTTTTCAAAACTGTTTTCTTACTTACCCTTTTTAAAAAACTATTTTCTTACTTAACCTTCTCAAAACTATATCAAACACTCTCACTTAACTATTAGACCCCTTAAGTTCTGCCCCCTTTGTGTGAGCATTGCTTTCGAACCCCTGAGCTCCCTCTGAACTTTGACACACTAAGGCTGGCCATTCCACACTGCACTTACTCTATCTTGGCTATTAAATCTGGGTGTGAGCACTGCCGGAGATCCCTTGAGGTCCTTAGGGAACTCTGACACACCCGGATTGTGGGAAAGGTTGTGAAACAATACTTGGCATTGAGGACCTGGAGACTTGGGCCTATACTGTAGGCTCCCTATAGTTAACTTCTTATTTTCTTTATTTCTAGTTATGTAATTCTTATTTGAAGGTCTGTAATAATTATTTGTAAAACAACTCTGGGATTTGATAGTGAAAAAGGGGTGGGTAATATGCATGTTGTAGTGTAATCGAGGGTAGAAATCATGCTTTCTAGGTTTACTTTCTCTATGCGCAATAGCAGCCATGTTTAGGTACAATATGCCAAGCATGCCATGAATTAGATATTATGCAACATAGGATCCATATACATATACTGTTTTCAGCATCTCATCATTACGTAGAAATCCTATCTATAGGATAAATAACAACAACAAAATAAATTGTTATTATGTGACTCTGCCTTTGTAAATATGTTTTGAAACTCATTTAGAAATCATGTCCTAGAATAAATAGCGTTAACAAAAACTGCAATCATGTCTCATCATGCTACAACCATGCATACGCGCTTAGAAATCCTGCCTTAGGATAAGTGGGTTAACACCAGTTGTTATTCATGTCTTATCATGCTACAACCATGCTTGCACGCTTAGAAAGCCCGTTTCTAGGTAAACAACATTAAAAACTATCATCCATGTCTATTCTGAAACTGTGCATAATGTTGTGATTCTATGTGCATTCAGAAACCCTATCTTAGCAACTGAATAGGCATCATTCTTCATTAGACATCATGTTATAGGATCACACTCATTTGATTACACTTAGTCTAAATACAGATGTATAAAACAGTCTTCCTGTTCTCACAAATGGTACTTAGTCTCTGAATATTTGCAACACTTAGAACTGCATGTTATTAGGTATAACGACCTGGAATGGTTAACAAATCTGAATAAGCTGCTACATATTATCCTACGCCTAGGCAAGCCTTAGGTAATCAACTTTAAAAATAAAACTGGGACTGCCTTCTTGTGATTACTATTAGCATGTTTAAAACCAGTAGGCAAGCTTGATTAGGACTTCCTCTATGAGTTATGTAACAAATTTAACTCTGTTGTTATCACTTAGACACCATGCTTAGGATCTGAACTCAAACCCAGACCTTAACTGTGTATGAGTCATGTTGTTTATGTGTATTATGTTCGGAGGTATACTTGAGCCTTCTAATCTGTTTTCCATGCTTCCCTTTGATTGAAGTCATATATGCTTTATTATATGTCGCTCTAGTATTTTACCTTTAAACTTGAGGGTCTGCATAGAACCCCCCCCCCCCCCCCCCCCTTTTAATAGGATAGAAGTCCTAAATTCGTCCGGAACTGATAGGAAGGGACGGGTAACAACATGCAATAGGGGTCGAGACCAACACTCGCTTTAGTTACTTTCACGGGGTGGGAAATGGTAGATATGGATATGATGACCGATGCGATAATACCACGTGTAGCCCCTCTTTGAGGAGTGTCATACCGGGTATCGCATTGATGTGATCCATATTATTAACAAACCTAGGATACCTATTTACTTTCCATAAACATGCTTAGATTGTAATTCTTTTTAAAATATAGCTTTCCATTAATTGTTTTCAAATATCCGTGTACTTAGACTTAAATCCCCTATTATTTGAGCCCTTGTTTATTTGCTAATTGTACAAATTCACAAAAGCTGTTTGGCCGAGAATCACACTAGTGGATCCTGAGGGGTGCCTAACACCTTCCCCTTAGGATAATTTCAAGCCCTTACCCTGTCTCTGGTTAAAAAATGTAGTTGTATAATGAACCCCCTAGGTGACCTAACGAACCTTAAAAATCATTAGGTGGCGACTCTTCAAGAAATGCAAAAACCCTTTTCCAAAAGGAATGAGTTGTCCCAACCAATGTCATAAACCCTTTTAAACCAGGCCCCGAAAGGAGCGCTCTGGGGGAAAAAGGGGGCTCGACAATAAGAGATACTTAAATGATTAATTTCAATAAGTACAGGGATACTACGCTAAAATGCACTATATTTTACTATGCTAAAAGGGAAATATATGCTAGTCCTTAAGCAAATAAATAATCTAATCCATATATAAGCAACAAATTAATTTAATCACAAAACATTCACGAACACACATATACAACAGTAAAAAGTAGCTTATTAAAAAAAATTTAACAACTAATAATGATTTCTCTATTTTTACATATTTTTTAGCACACTAATATCTTAGTCCGGAAAAAAATAACATAATAGTTAAATCGCAAAAAAACATAGAACACATTTAAAACAACTAATATGAATTTTTTATACGAGTTTCGAGAAAAACTAAATCGGAATACCTCGATTTAAGGTTTTTTGAAAGTTGAAGATTCGAAGATTTGAAGCGGAAACGAGCAACCCATAACGAGAGAAGGCCTTAGCTAGGATATGGGATCGAGAATCTTTACTTTATGTGGGACGAGTGGGGTCCAATTGAGCTTTTTTTTTCGTTAAGGGGGGGGGGGGGGGAC